>CAJVPJ010001379.1:0-10182 GCA_910592205.1 Paraglomus occultum | reverse complement strand
TAATTTTACTCGCATTTTTTTGTTGTAAATGTATCAATTATTTTTTAAAACAAAAACTTTTAACACGCTAGCTACTATATTCAATATTTTGCTTAGTGAGAATAACCAGTAAATTGGTTGCCTATTTTAGTGAATTTTATTATTCGACGTTTACTGCATTAGATATAAAGTCAATCTCATTCTATTATTTAAAATTATAGATATTCGTTTTTCAAAAAGGTTTGCTGAGAGATGGTGGTAATAATAGACAAGTATATTAACACGCGGATAAACTTGTTTACAATCTTGAGTGTTGTGTTGATCTCAGAAGTTGTATAACACCCAACAGATCACAAAGTAAGCAAACACACGATAACGTCATTTAATGTTTGTTTCATTACATATCGATA
Source organism: Paraglomus occultum (assembly GCA_910592205.1). NCBI lineage: Eukaryota > Fungi > Glomeromycota > Glomeromycetes > Paraglomerales > Paraglomeraceae > Paraglomus > Paraglomus occultum. The sequence goes on along the minus strand of CAJVPJ010001379.1, from coordinate 9,793 downwards.
TGAATACGTTCAGACCACATTGACGATAACACGTTTATCAAACGTCTCAGTTAACGAATTTTAATACTCTATTAAAGACCATATTAATCTAAATTTAATATCCAAAAAACCCTCGAGCCTATTCGTTTCGATGATTCCACATGATTGGTCGAATAAATATTCGCAAGTCGCACAAAAATAATCATTTAACTTAGCGGCTAATCATCAGACTATGATGCTATGCCGATATGACATGGTATCTACGTTACGGTTTGACGTTGACATGCAGTATGCCGCACACTGCACAGAAGATCGGCCAACACACGGATCGTCTAAATCTAAATAGGGACATTGCCGATATTTCAATTAGATGTAACCTGATTTGCAAAATGAACCCGAATTGTTTATTTATTACATAAGAACAGACCCTCTGACATAATCGCAAGAGAATGCTGATTTGTTATAGCAGTATCGGTGTTTGGTATCAGTAATGGCCATTTTTAAATGACATGCGGATACCAAGACTACAGTATGTGTATATATACTTGGCACTGATGATGTTGAAAAAACTTGGCTTTGGTGTACAACGCTGGTGTATATGGAATAAGCCGTATGAAGAGGGGGGGGGGAAACAACTGCAATGTTTTCAAAAAATCCATGGAAAGAAAAACGGAGATTCATCTTATGCAACCAGATCGTTGATCGGGTAGATGAACTGTTAATAATGTGAACATTTTATCATTATACAATACTGTTTCGTACTTTTGCTTATTTATCTTCCATATTAAGACCTATGTCCCCTAACTTTCCCACGCAATAAGTTTGATCTGCAAGAGAGGTGTAGTGGCCCAGTAGAATGATAGACCACTTGTAGTTAGGCAATAAAGTTCTAAATTATAAAAAAAATGATAGACCACTAACTTGCTATACTACTTGCAACAATTTCGGATATAAATCGCTTGTTTACTATATAAAATTTTCGTTCTGAGAAACCTACGGTATTAACAATCTGTGACGTAAGCAAAAGTTCTATTACCGCACGTTCTTTTTGCTCGTTTGGATGAGATTAAGCTAACCTCCATGGGTAATAATAAATACCTGAACATAGACCTTTTCACATGATGTAATTTAATTAATATTAATATCGTCAATTTCCCCCGAAAATGTAATATTATATACAGAAATTGAATACAATATGCTTATGCATGCCAACGTCTTTGTCTCTGAGAGAGTAAAAAAAAAACGACAAATCTGTTATGGGAATTGACAAAATAACAAACGAACAAATTATTTATTACGATCACATCTTTTTGCCTTGGACGTTGTTTTCAGTACACAGTCCTAACTAATAAAAGTTTCGACGACGACACCCATGCAAATCATATCCTAATACTTATCTGGTTATAATAGCGATCCGATCGATCGTTATTAGTATTAGTATTTATTTTGATTCAATTCTTTAATTTGACATAAGCAAAACTTTTCAATTTAGATAATGGCTCTACAGAGGTCGACCTATGGTGGGTGTATGCAAAGATAAATGAAATAAAGTAAATATCTCACATTACTGGTCTTCAATGTATTAACGTTTCTATTTAATTAAGCTCTCCAGTTTAGTAAACTAATTTGGCGTTTTGCCTAGCCTCTGTTTCAATCACAATAATAACAACTTTGTTATACAAAACTGCAACCCAAGAACTCAAGGGTAATAATCATGTGACACTAATTATTAACTGTTGCTTTGTGCAAATATATTTAACCCTTACTCCTGCTGATAAATCGGACAACTTTCCCCGATTTTAGACTCGACAGTTTTTGTAAGGGAAACGAAAAAAGCTGGCCTTCTGAAATCTTTAACTTTTTTTAATCTTTTTATATTGTCTCGTTTTTTTTTCTTGAAGAAACAACACCGTTGCGCCCCCTTTTTAATTCTATCGTATGTCATAATAATGAATAGCCATATCATAGTTGATGTAACAATTACTAGTCTTTCTTTTTTATCGGCCTTATATGCAGCAATCTCGCTCTATAAATCTAAAAAGATTCCTGTAATCCTTTACTACACGTTAAGCCTTCTGCTCTTTTCCGGATTGGAGCTAATCGGTTTTATATATAAATTCGATTGGAAAAAAGCACCAATTGAACTTTGTTATTTCCAAGCATTGGCGGTAAGCGATCAGTTGACTGGATGTGAGCACGAGCCACGCAGCAATCGATAAGCAATGCGTAGTGTGCAATGAGCAACAACATTATCTTATTTCTACAAAAGTTTTTAGTACTAACAATCTCCCAATCCTTTTTACTCTAAAATTTAGATAGAATTTACTGCCTTTTCAATAGGCGCCTGTATATTTATATTCACCATACAAACATACCGACTTCTCGTATTACGCGTTCGAAACGAATTGACCGGCTCCAGATGGAAAAAATTCTACGCGATGTTTCTGATCATATATCCCACAGTCGGAACTATACTTGTGTCTATTGCAGCTATCAAGCGACGAGCGGTGAGAATAACAGAATTTAGTTGGTATGTAACGTTTGAGACAATATCAATCATTTCATTTGTTTATCGTCATGTATTCATTTTGTTCGTCTATCTTTAAATCAAACAGCTTAGTACTCGATCCACTGTGGGTTCGCTTACTGGGCTATAACGGTCCCAACACAGTTCTAGCAATATTTTCCATCTACTTTGCCTGTCATGCGACATTAGTAGTAATCCGTCATTTGTATAAATTCAATCCGCAACCATTTCCCATACACCAAGAAGCGGATGAAAAGAATGCCAAAGTAGAAACAGAAGCCGATTCGTCCGAAACACAGTCGAGTGGCAAAGCTATCGTATCTGATTCCAATGAATCACAAGATCACACTTTGGTGATGCAGGTAGCAACTATTGGTGTCGAATCTACGAGTTGCGATAGCAGCAAATCTCGCCTTTCGAGAACTGTGTCTTCAACACCGGCTCTCAAAACCAGGAATAACAGATATAAAGTCACAAGAGCCGTCATCATTCGCATGACCATCTTCATAAGCACTTATGCCCTTGTAAATATCAATGCATCGATTGGAGTCATCTTGACTATTATAAAAAGGGAACCCGTGGAGACAGGAGATTTATATGTTTGTGGGACAGTGGGAATCTTGATGTGTTTGGTTTTTGGGACAACTGATAAAGCAATTGATCGGTTGGGTTTAAAATGGGTGCCAGACATTCAGTTATGTTCGCGGATCAAGGTATTCAAGAAAAAAAACGAGCAAAATATATAAAAACTGTATATAGATTAGTCTACGGGGAAAGAAAAATAAATAAAAATAAATTGCTAGTCAATAACGCTTATTTTGATAATAAGTGTGTTTCCAACCAATAATTAGTGCATGTTCGCACGCGTGTAATGAGTACACATTTCCCTTTTCATTTGCCTGTCTGTCCATCTCGTAACTTGAGTTTATTTGCCGATCCTGATTTTTCCATTTCGTCCCAGAGATTGTCCATATGACTAAAGATAACGTCACGCCCACCCACGAATGCGGTCAATTCAAACAAACGATCTTTATAACCGTTTTCTAGCAACTCCTATGCCAATAGCAACAAACACAACAACAAAACCGATCCATTGCACTACTCTCCCCTTGCCACCTCGCGCCCGCTTACTCTCCACGTCTTTCTCAAGCCTTTTCTTCCATTCCTTTCTCCTCATCTGCCACACAGTCCAAGCCATGCCCTCTGTATCGCTGGCGATGCTGTAATCATCAAACACGACTTCGACCATCAAATACTTGTGATCGGACGCGGAATAGTCATCGTTACCTTTCCATCGATTGATTACGTCGAATCCACGAACGAGTGTCCAATCGAGTTTAGCAGAATATAAAGCGTAGTGTTTTGGATATTTCATTGTTACGTCGTAGGACGGATGCCATGGGTCGTAGAACCCAGGGTTGCGTGCATCGGTAAGAACTTTTGGAGTAAAGCCTGAGAGTGCTGTTCTGTTGTTATTATCATTATAATTACCAACACCAACACCAACACCAACATCAACACCAACACCGACACCAACATCAACACCAGCATTAACATCAACATTAACGGTAACGCCAACGTCCATGCCAACAGCATCCGCCCCAATATTTCTATTATCATTATCAGTAATCTTCTTCTTATTGCCTACCCACCATCTCATCAATGCAATTACCGGCCAAATCCCACCATATTGCAGATACACGTTGGTATCACCACTACAGGCGTGCCAAGAAAGTAGATTTTTATCCCACCACTCTGATTCGCTCATGCCAAGAGACAGGACACAGTACCTATCCCTACTGAATGACGATAATCTGGCTATTGAGTGTGATTTCGTGTTGAGATCACCAAGGATTAATTGGTATGGGTGAGTGGAAGCATGGATCACCGAGTCTGATAAAATCTCGGAAAATTGATTTACTCGGCCTATAAGACCGCAGAACACCTATTAAAAAGACTTGGTGAATTGAAAGTAAATCTTGAAAGCACGAGCGCGCAATGTCATCTTACTTCTAAATGCACGCAATAACATAGTATCGGCGGACCAAATGATGTTTTGATTTCGGCAACCAGGGTAACTCGCCTATGAATAAAAAGAAAACCCACATGAGTAAATTCAATTCCCAATCATTCATCCACATTTCACACCATCCCCACCCCCCTCCCATTTACCTTCCCTTTCTGGGCTCGTTTAACTTGTCACCATCCTTATCCCAATCGAAAGGCTGATGCTTGTGATCGAGGACTCTAAAGTCAAGATCATACTTTGAGAAAATAGCATTTCCATGTACTCCGCCTCCTTGGTCCCTGTCGTGTCTCTTTTCGCTTTCGATCTCGATAAACTCGCACACGAAACCGCCTTTCCATTTCATGTTTGCCGCAATCTCTGTAAAATGATCTCGATTTCCCGATCTTTTGCAATCAATGTCTATTTCCTGGATAAATGCTATGTCTGGGTCCAGTTCTTTGAGCGTCGAGAGAATTAAAGAGGGACAATAGTTACGTTCTACATTCCATTGAAGGCATTTAAGCGTCTTGGCCAAAGGTATCGGATGAGACGTTGATGATGATTGAGATGAATGCTTTTGCTGAGTCCATGAAGAAGAAGAAGAAGGTGATGATGATGACCTGCAGTCGATAACTATTATTTCGCCTGGCTCTGGTAAGGTTAGAGGCGCCTCCGCCATAATAAAGTGACGATAAATTGTGGGGTTTTTGTGAATTGACGTGCAGATATGGGTCTCAGAGGCAGGAACCGAGATTTGGTTGTTGGATTTACCAAACGGTCAATGAGTGAGAGGATATATCACATTGGTGCAACCGACAATCAAGTCTTCCCCGTTTACTATTTTACATGGTCTGTATTAAGGAAACCACCCTCCCCTGAGTGTGCCCCTAAATTTACCGTCTGAAATGCACGCATACAAATTTGACCAATGTAATTGCAACGATCAAGTCAACATTCTGCCCACGCTTTAACATACTCCTTTTATGGAAAGTAAACTAATGCCTTTGTTTAACATTAAATTATCTCATTTGTATATTATTCCTTTTATGTCTTGGGTTAAAATTAATAATAATAAGCGTTATACTTTTTATTGATATTCGACATAACATATGACAACGATAACGTTGATACTAATACTAAAATATAATACAAACGCGATAACAGTGATTCATCATGGTGGTGTTTTTTTTCTTTACTTCAAAAGCTTGATTTAACACATACTGTAAAAACATATACTGTGTAGAGTTCATTTGAACTTATCGCAAAATACTGTTTTATACTTTTTGTTGTAACTCCACGCAAAGTATACAGTCATGACACTCCTCGAAGTAACAATGTAAGGCCTGCGATGACATTCTATGTTTCCAGTCTCTACATTCTCAAAGAAATACCTCAGCCAATCGTCACATGTCATTCCTGCCGTGAAGTAATCGCCAATGTTGTTTGGATTCTCCTTCAAATTCCGATAATCGAAATACCCGCTGCCATCAAACATTAATCCCATCCTGCGAATTATGATTTTCGCCTTTGCCAGACATTGAGCTCTAATCTCATTATCCAGAATATCATCGATCATAGCCCCGAAAGTCTGTTTGGGCCAGTTCATCGAGTGCATAATGTGTGTCGTCCAAGGAGAAGAAACCGATCGCGCTATTGTATGAAAATCATTCTTGGTGCAGTAGTCGCAGATGTTGCTCCATATAACAGTGTACGGTTTGAACCGATTACGTGAAAGCCAGACGCAGTCGGCAGTTGTCAATCCAGCCTTGTACAGAGAAATTTTGAGAACGCGCTTTTTGGTTGGAACAACTCGAGAAGATGCACGCCGCGTTTTCGAGGCCATTCTCAAAGTGGAAGAAGAGCCAGCGACGTTCCTGCGATCGTCTTGACGGTTAGTACCGTTTAGCCATGCTTTTATTTTATTGATTTTTTCTTCCAAGTATTCATAAACTGCATCGAGCAATGACGTGGTTTCACTGTTATACGTTGTTAGGATGTTTTCCATGGGAATACCACTAAACATGACTTCGGAAGCGCCGTGTGGATCATAACCATTCAGACAGGCAAACATCGCAACACTTCCTAGCAAACCGCTGCTCTGGCAACCAAATCTGCTCATGTGGTCGGTTCTCTTGAATTTATTATTCCTCTTGCCCTTTGCTGACGTGGCTTTGCCGTCGGATCGAGAAAGCAAAGGAAATTCACCTGTTAGAATATACCTTGCAAATTCAACTCGATCTCGTGGTTTACATAGGTTGTCGACTATATAATAACAGTGAGAAGTTGGTGGACACTGTGCTACCCATTTCTTATGAGCTGCCTCTAATGTCAATCGCGGATCACCTTTCCCAACCGTAGACCAATACTTAATATGTTTAATAACTTCGTCTTGTGAATGAGGGAGGCAAATCTTTTCGGCCGAATCAGTCAGATCGCGGTGCTGTTGAACCAGACTATTCACTGCCTGTTGGAAGTAATCGAACGTCGCGGTTGTCCATACCGATGAGTACCATACTTGAAGAATGTTGAGCGCGGGCACGTCGTTCATCATCATGGCCAATATGACTTTGGTCTTTGCTACCGCATATCCACTCGCATCGAATCCTATAAGTCTGGTAATTGAATGTATCCCGTCATCATCAGAGTCATCGTCGTCGAAGTCATCGTCAGAGTCATCGTCAGAGTCATCGTCAGAGTCGTCATCAGAGTCATCACTTCCGTTCTCGATATGAACTCCAAAGAGAAAACTTAGATCGACAAACCCGACAGCAATATTGGTACTTCCCTTGACAAAGCCGAACTCAGGTTTGACTTCATTTGCAAAACTATTGACGCCACCATAGATTGCCGCACGTTTTTTATAAAAAATGGAACCGAGTCCGAGCTGCTTGGACGACAAAAATTCGAATAATTCAGGTGAGGTTTGTCCCCAGCGCTTGTGCAGTTTTGCGAGATCAAACCGTGATGATGACGAATTACTAGTTGTCATCCATTGCTGCAATGCTAATCTTTCTCCCAACTTGGTTGCTTTAGATAGGATCATATGACCAGATGCATGAGCAGGATAGTAAGATTTGTATTCCGTCGCATAGTCAGGGAATATTAAGGCACACGACGTATAGTGTCGCCCAGTGTCGACATTGCTCGCCATCAAGTTTTCGAACAAGTATACAAGTTGTTCTGAAGTAAAAGAACCAGGTAAATCATAGGGAATGTCGTCTGCTAAATTTTCTTCATGTACTGTACTACTTTCAGTTCCGGGTTTACAATCAACCTTGTGGTTTTTCCAATCTAATTTTTGATGTTGGGCATTACAATAATAAACTTTATGACAACGGCTACAAACTTTTGTCGTTGGCGATTTGCAGATAGTACAATGATTTTGCATAATAAGAGACGGTGGGAAGGGACTATTATGCAACCTTTTTGGAGACGCCCGGTTTAAAAATAAATATTCGATGGAACTTGTGATCACGTATGTATAGTCATTATTACTCAATTGCTTTGACCATTATTTGTCAAATATGGGTATAATCGAGACATAATTAATCATAGCAACGTAATATCATCTGTCTTTGTGCCCTCGGCAAGATTATGTAATTTAACGGTCGATTTTATTTTCTCAAACTTTATTTGCACAATTGTTAGACGTCTGGTCTAGTATTCTTGTCAATAAATAACGAGCATGCAGATGTTCTGCTCCTACTCAAAGAAATAAATAAAGGTAGAGTGTGCCAAACGCAAGTCTTTGAAGCAGTTAGAGGTCCACCTTAGTTGCGCCTAATAAAGGACACGAAACCAAACGCAAATCTTTGGGATCGATCTCTATTTATAGAGGTTTTGCAGATTTCATTCAGGCGTGTATCACCGGTTTTTAAAATTTGCGAGAGTATTAATTCATGGATTGAGGATTAGGAAAAATACACATTAGAAAAGCTTTGTATAATCAAATTTACTACTGAACAAATCTGATTAAAATTATTTTATCGGGCCTTCCTGCATTCCGGCTTTTCAACATGACAATTGGGTGAGACTAAAAAAGCGGTAATACTCGGAATTAGAGAGCTTTTAATATTACTAGACATTGAAATGTGATGTTGTTCGATAAACCGAAGCACTACAAACCGAATGCACTCCTTCACAAGGAACGCCGAATTTTGGAGTTATAACAAAATTTACAGTAATGGGGTTGAAAAAAAATTTTTTTGGTTATAATAGCAGTTTATGTTATGGAAAATAGCGATTTATAAGTTCTGTAATTTCGTTACTTTAACAGAACGAATTAAAGCAAGTAGGAAGTTTTTAATTATTTACTTATACGTCATGTTTATTTAATATTTTAAAGAATTATTGACATATCATTATGTATTTCCACTAGTTATGTGATAAGCATCCAGATATTCTTACCACGGGTGTTTGGATTTACATATCACAACAAATGGCGAGAGTGTTGTCTGATAAAAGAACGGAGATGGATTTTGTCTGGCGTGTACAAACCCCAAGATAAATGTGTGTACAGTAAATAAGAAGCGAATTGAAACAAACATGTGGATGTGCGATGTAACACAAGTATTGAATAACAATATTTGTTTCAACTTGATAAAAGAAATCTTTAAATTCAACCTGATACTATGTCGTGGGCATTAGAAACTGTTAATAATCCAGCAATAGATGATTTGGTTCAATCCAGTCATGTGCGTGAATATACACTTGCATGGATTTCTTTCGAGGAAATCACCAACGTAAAGCCTACTCAAATTGACAACATTTACTGTGCTATTCGTTATAATGCGGCGATAACGCTAGTATTACTTGGAAGTAGCGAAGAATGCACATACACACTTGTGAGTGAGTTTGCTAGAATATACTCACTTCCAACACACAAGTACAATAACAGTGACGTTAATCAATTTAGAAGATACTCCACATGGCTTGAATATCGCTATTGGATTCACCAAATTTAATGACGATAACTATTACATGGTTGCTTATAAACTCTTTTATGTTTGGGTTACCATCGGATTTACATACAATACAAGGAAACAAAAGTATTATCTAATAAAAGGAGATTATTATTATGGACATGGATTATGTCTGGTTTGTATAGAGCCACTAGAACCTAAGATCAAGGCATTCTGTTATAAGTGCAAAGCAGCAGCACCTCCTGATTGGACAACCGGCAACAAGTCTTTGGATTCATTCATTATGGAATCGTGGAGTAATACAATTACCAAACATGATGCGTATATACAATGGATAGAATATTCTCTATTAACAAA
>CAJVPJ010001378.1:0-10183 GCA_910592205.1 Paraglomus occultum | reverse complement strand
CCCACATGAAACTACTACTTTTTGCAATCATTGAAGTGGGAAGCGACTTTTTCGATACATAATCCATTTCGCCGCCGTTTATACGAGAAACATCAACACACACACTCACAGTCATGAAATATCTTTCCTCAAAATAGAGATTCATTTGTACAAGCCAAACGCTGTTTTTTCTTTATTGATTATCATTACTCCATCTATTCCCCCCTTTCTCTTTCTCTTTCTCTTCAACTGACCGCTAAAATTAGATTTTATTTACGATTTCCCACACCAGCTTACGTAAACTTGGCATCAACCAGTTAATTAAATTCAAGGGATTCTTTGTAAGCATATTAAAACTACTTGTAAGGAAAGTAGAATTCGTATCCCCCCTTACTATTATCATGCTTTCTGGATTTGGTATTATTACAAATTTAGTTCAATAAATTTGTTCAATACAAAGTTACGAGTATGATCCAAACTTTTATGTTTTTAATGTCACGTCCGACATGCCTGTGTGGTATCACGACCAATAGAAAAGCTGGAAGGAGAATGTCATGAGCCAAACTGCCTATGATTCGTTTGGGCGCGTAAATTCCGAAGAGTAATCTGATTTTCCCATAGTAATAAACATGTGACGGAAAAACTAAATGTAGGCGTCATACCAACAATACGATTGGGGAAAATAAGGGGTCAGGCTTCGCTTTTTTTTTCTCTTCTTTTCTTTCTTTTCACAATAAAAGTGTTTGATAAATGTCGTGTTACTTCCATACTAATTACGACTAAAGGATAGATACATTGGCTTGCATAAACTTTATGCCTGGACTAATAAATCATTTAATTGTTAATTGCTGGCTGAACTCTATAATTATTATTGTACTATTGTTTTATTTTTATAAGTTTGAACAAAGTAAACGCCAATGGATTATACTAACGTGTAAAACAAAAGGGGGTTGCATTTGTCTGTCGGGCGTTTTTCTTTTCTCAACATGCCAAGAAAAAAAAAGCCTTATGCGGGGATTGTGCCAAAAAGCTCTATGTAGTAGGAATAATTTCGTTCTTCTTATGAGGCAAAAATGGAAGAGAAAAGAGCATGTAATAAACATTGGTTTGAACGTAGTGGTTGATAACGAATTTAACGATGCAGCAACCGAGTTGTGTATACGGATATAACAAGCACGCAAAGCATGCTGAATCGTAAATGTCACAGTTTATGGCTTGCGATCGATTCAATTTAATTGCCTTTTCTGGATATGGTGTATATCGATATACATACATACACATATATTTATGTATATGTTTTGTATTCATTAGCCTCACAGAATGTTCTGGACGCGACGGAAACAAAGCTATGCAAAGTGTATGCCAGATAATCAAGATGATCAGAGGAACCTAAACATTTTTCCAATCAATAAAAAGCCTTTATTATCACGCATGGGAAATTACAAATGAGTACGAGAGAAATATAGACATATTTAGTTATAGTCATTACTGCTCTTACTGTTCGAGTCATAAATGGTCATATTATCACGATCCTAAATCCTCCGGTCCGATAAATTGCGTTGATTCATATTATAAATGAAAACGTTTATAGTAAAATGAATTTATAAATAATCGTCGAATTACACAATGTCAATAACTTTACATATTTGTTTAATATATTACAAAGAGAGATAAAAAGAAAACCGTAATTTACTAACAAAGTTACAGTGTATGTACGCGATTTATACGATTATGCAAACAAATACAATCAATAGCATAGCACAACATAATATACCATACCATACCGTACTATACCGTGACATAATATACGTAGTATACAATAGCATACAATAGCATACAATAGCATACATGAGCATACCGGTATAACAGCATACAATATATGGAGTATACATAACATATTGTAATTAATATATATAATACATTACAAATTTATATGCTGCCACAAAATTTTTTTATTCTCCCTAATTTAATTTATCTGTACTTTAATTCAATTTAACTTTGTTTATGATTATCTTGCACTATCAGACAAAGCAATCGCATCAATCAGGCGGTTGTGCGCAATATCAAGCAGGGGACTAAAAAATGGTGAATCAGAAATAGGCACAACACGTCAGCGTGCAGTGGAAATTGTATTGGTGCAGTAACAGTAGTTGTGGTGGTAGTTGTAGCAGTGCAGCGGTGGTAATTGTAGCAGTGCAATGGTGGCAGTGCAGTGGTGGCAGTGGCAGTAGTAGCGGTAGACATTATTCGTAACGGCGGTAGCTTGGAATTCACAGCAAGGCAAACAAAACTCTCTTAACACATTGACTAATCTGAAAGCGGTATCTTTATTCTCTATATCCATACGGACAAATACATTCTCACCCCTAGCTTCTTCACCCATTTGCAATATCTTTCCATAATGCTACGACAGCATCCCATGTGCCAACACAAGCACCAACAATACTAATTCCCAGACTTGCTACAATCCACAATCTTTCACCAAGTTTCACTTGCTCCCACCCTACAAGTTTCACCCATATCACCACAGGAACGACTATAATTAACAACCCGTTAGCCATCGCACCCAAAAATGACATCCAATCAGCAAAAAACGGCACCGACACTGCAACCCAGATTACAAAGCTCATCAAAAGCACTCTTAAGAGCACTCTATACGCAAACTCATTCCTAGCTCCGATTACGGATTTGTCAATCTTGAAAAGTTTCTCAATGTCCAAAGCGAAGGATGTCAAGTAAATAGGTAGCGCAAGCAGTACATGGATTGTGATCATGGCAATTGAGAGCGTTACTGAAATGCCTGCCGGAAGGTTGTTGTAAATGGGAGAGTGGGTAGAGTGGCCATAGGTGAGGTAACCTGGTATGCCTATTAGGAGGTAGAACGCAGTCACGGTAATCATGGCAAGAGCATTTACTCTCGGCCAAGAAGCTGGTGTGCGCATGCTAGTAGGGCGTTTCAAAAAGAAAGTGAAGAAAGTTGAGCAAGGGGTTTATAGAAAAAATGCAAGACAAACCTTCAGTATTACAAAGACTGTTATATTATCATCAAATAGAAAGAGATCCTCCTCCTCTCCCCAACCTTCCAAACATTCTCATCACGCCTACTCCAAAGACCGACCCACCTCCCACCTCTCTCCAACATTTCTCATCACTTGTACGCCAAACCCCAACATACCCTGCTTCGATATTTGGATATATCACATTACCACCGTACCCAAAATTAAACGTGGCCATGGCAATGGGGATGTTACGTATATTGACGAAGTCATGCTCGTTGGAACGGTTATGAGGATATTCCATTAATGATATTATGCATACGACAAAGACGACAAGTGCTGTTGAGAGAGCGCCAAAGAAACTGAAAAAATCCAAAGAAGAAAGGGGGGTACAGGTGAGAAATTGGAGTAAGAAGTGGGAGTGTGTAATGAAGAATTATGAGTACCGAGTCAAAATACGCAGTGAACCTGGATATAACAAAAAGGGCGGGACGGAGGCACTTCATTATATCCAGGTTCACTTTGACGGTTGTGATTGACGGACAGTGTATCGCCTACAGCAAAGTTCTTGTTCAAATAGCCCTTGTTCGAAATCACCATTATGCTGTTGTCCTTTTCAAAATCCTGCCTAGTGACAAATACAACTTTCTCCTCTCTCCCCGTGCCCATCCCCAATATTCCCAATCTTCCCATTTTCACAACGCGCGTTGTTTCGCCCACCATCAAGTACTGACCTCAACCAAGCTCCTTCCTTCAAGTTTTTGATGAACACAAACGGCACACATATTGTAATTCCACAAATCAAAATCCAAGAATTAACACTGATGTCTATTCCAGTCTTTGTCAACAGAATTTTAAGGTTATCACTGGAGAGGATGAGGTACAGAATGGGACATCCGAATTGGATGACGACATAGAGGAAGCTGACGAAATAAGTGCCGGCTTTACCGAATGCATCTTGAGCAATATGGCTCAGGGAACTTCGGCGAGTTTGACTTGGCGAATTATAACAAAAAGGTAAGATATGAGTTGCAAAGTATGACCTTTATGATATTTCTGATTGCTCGTCTTAATTACGTTAATTTATATCATACTTACCTATTATAGTATAAACTCTCTATCAGCTTGTTGTTTGAGTAAGCGGACATTATCCCGGCCAGTATTAACAAACTCACAGAGACCCATCCGCCTTGAGAAATAGCGTACGACATTCCTAACGTTCCTGATCCAGCTACAACGCATCTGTAAAATGAAAAATTTATGTCAAACGTCAACAAACCTATAAAGACGCGTCGTAGGAAGCAACTTGGAAGGGGTGTTCTATTCCTTACAACAATTTCAACGGATTTATCACACACTTATTCGGCGCCTGTATAATAATTATTTTCAATACTTACACAAGATGCATGTATGCTATCACATTTGATCCTTTTCCTTCATGCCGAGTCGGTGGCCGGCCATCTTCTATTAGTGCTTGTCTCTCTGGTTTGACGTTTGATGTTTTATTGATCATTTGTCTGAGATTGTATTAGAGCTAGGTAACATGACAATACCTCTGGGAACTGCCCCATAATTTTTCCAGTATTTCGTCATATACTGCGTGTATTCTGTGGCTACTTGTATATTCTATGTTCTAATTTCTAATGCTTACAACTATTAGACCGTTTCCTTCGACCTCCTCCCCTCGCCTCACTTATATTCAAAATCCCAAAAGAAGCATCGGAGACCAATCAAATACAATAGTCTTATCATGGAATGTTATCTCGTGATCCTGCATACCTATCTCATTGCTTTAATATTAATATCAATAAAGCAATGAGATAGGCTAAAGAACAGAATCAAAACCCGGGAAAGAATGTGCAACAAAGATTAGCTACATAGCACGTTCACCAATCCTATATTTAGGATTACTGTGAGTCATCGTAATCACGACATTTGGTGTTACAAGGCGTGAGATAAGTCTTCCGAACTGCATGCAGCGAAAGGATATGATATCATATAACGGGTACAACCAACAGGTATCACTATTATTACTTTTTCTTAATCTCATCTGCGATTGAAATCCAGGGGTTCCCGTTTCAGGCAACATTAATACTTATATTAATATAGCATGGCTAATTTTAAATTAGTCGCAATGCATTTCTGTTTACTGGGCTCGTGCATATTTATCATTCAGTTCATATTATTTTTTGATATTGAAATATTACAAACACGATTTCCAAGATTGTCAATACAATGTTTCATGAGCCAATTTGTTCCGCTACTTTACAGGCTTTCGCGTTCTAAGAGAGTCTATACTATCATCTTTTTGCCCATTTTGCCTCAATAGGACATTCCAAAGAAAAAGGAAGCGCATGCCTTGCTCGCTGAAGGAATCTGTTGCACATATTCGGCTAGACACGGATTAATATCGCACAAGACGAACGTAATAACTCACTAACATGGGAACTATGAGACTGAAATTAGTAATAAATGTTCTGGCTCGTAACGAAATTCAGCCCGATTCAAGCCCAGTTCGAAATAAGCATAGACAATGTGCTTATTGCGAAACGAGATACCCAAACACCAGCAATCATCCAATATAATTATAACGAATAATACGCGAATTGAGCGCCACCGGTCTGTTTCTAAATAAAATTCTTCTATTACAGTATTAGTTGTTGTACTAGTAGAATTGTAATTTGCTGGTGCAATTTCACACACCATAGAGTATGACTTTATTGCCGACCTTTGTTACCCATAAATCGCAAGACTAATTGGTTATATTTTGGTTATATTTTCGAAAAAAAAAAGTAATGACATATTCCGCCTTGCTGTCGTTTAAAGATAAAGTGACGGACGGTATCGATGTTTAGATAGTCAATGCAATCAAAGCACCCGCGTATTTAAATTCAGAATGTCACGTGCAACTCTAAAAAGCTCTCGTGACGCGCCTTACGCAAAAGATAACAAGCAACTGTAGTTCTAACAAGCGTGATACGAGCACTCAAAATTTCTTCGAGTTTTGTTGTGGCAGCATAGCTGGTGAGGGGTGGAGAACAAGTTCCAAATCGCTCTCGCTTCTATTCAGAAGCGACGTTTTGATGCGCTGGTCAGTTTGCTTGGCTAACAGACGAAACGTTCATTTTAACGCAAGACGCCAAGCGTATTTGAGGCATCTCGAAGACTACAGAAAGAGGTGGGACGAAACGGGACGATAGCATTTGTATCGCCATGCATCAAGAGGACCCCACGGAATTCTAACAAGAAAATGTCACATATTGCGTGTTAGATATTTATTTATGTTTTGCTTTATAGGGTCGATACCTCACAACGGCGAAACCCGCCTCGATCTGCAAACTGCGGTAAATCAACCGCGAGGCTCGTAACAGTCTTGGTATATTATTATGAAATAAATAAGCACCTTTGTATTTTATCGAGTTTTGAGTAAATAAAAGATTTAAACGCAACATGAAATTTAAGGACTGATTTGCCTGAGATGAGTCAATTCTAAAGCAATCGATGTAAGACTTTAATTCTCCGAGCTGGCATTCAATAGAGGGGCACCAGCATTATTCTTTGAACCAGAAGTATCAACGGTAATTATTTGAAAACTTTTGTAGTCCTGAAAATTCCAATGGCCCGTTTTTTGTTGACAGCTTTCTTCATATATTCGTGCCGGCCTGGTCAATAATAATAGTACTAGCAATTATGAATTGATAATTTTTAATTCACAAGTCCCACTGCCGCTCATTATCATTTTCGCTGAGATGCGTGTCAATTAATTTAAACTGTTTGGACATGAATAACGGGTTCGCGGGTTTCTAAAATTACTTTTAATTGAATAGGGTCCAGCAATGGCTAGCATACTCCACTAACATGTTCAAAGTATACTTTCATTATATAATTATCCACTACACATAACACACGCTTCACGATTTTCTAGCTGTAAACGAGAATGTAAAGAATTACATAAACTTATTAACCAATAATTCATCAATTAGAAACAAAGTCGCTAAATATTCTTACCGAGCATATGAGCGCCATTTTTTGCTTCTCGCTATCTTCCTCTAGAGGCTTGTCCTCTTTCGTCGAATTGCCATTGATTTTACTCTTAGCCAATGACACTTGATCTACTGTAAATTTGATAGCATCAACAGCTGGTCTTGAACGTAGATAATACATCCCCGTTTTAAGACCCTTTCTCCACGCGTGGCTAAGTTTAATACGATTCCAATTAGTAAGTCGATCAGTAATAATAACGAATAACATTTAACTTACAAATGCATCGATGAAATTTTCGCTATCGTAGGTTCAGCAAGAAACACGTTGAGCGACTGTGACTGGTCGATGAACGGGGCTCTATCAGCTGCAAGATTAATTAATACTTTCTGCGGAATCTCCCAGATGGTTTTATATAATTGTTTCAGACTGTCATCTAATCCGGCAATGCCTTGTATCGATCCGTTCGCAGCAATTATCTCATTCTTCATTTTCTCATCCCATACGCCCATTTCCGTTAGATCTTTTAACAAATGGTAATTCTATATAAGTGATATACAATGATGTTAACGAATTTTGTAAATCTTATTCACGTTCTATTCAAGCATTGTCTTCGATCACCTACGACAACTTGGAATTCTCCACTCAAAACACGCCTTTGATATATATTGCTTGTATACGGTTCAAAACACTCGTTGTTGCCCATAATCTGACTAGTTGAGGCTGTTGGCATTGGAGCAATCAACAGGGAATTCCGTACACCATGCTTCTTAATCTTCTCTTTGAGCTCTAACCAGTTCCATCGATCGGAAGGTTGGATCCCATACATTTCATAATGAAGAATCCCTTGACTTATAGGCGAACCTTCATATGTGGAATAAGGTCCTTCTATAGCTGCAATTTCACAGGAGGATTCAAGAGCAGCATGATACATGGTCTCAAATATGTCATAATTTAGCTGACGTGCTTCCTCGGATTCCCACGGGTATCGTAGAAGTATTAAAGCATCAGCAAGGCCTTTCGAATGAAGCAAGTTAGATTTTACATACATCAATAATATCAAAAAGCATAATTGTTAATAGGCACCTTGAATTCCGAGTCCAACTCTGTTGGGATTTACACAGGTATAATTAGTAAGTGACATAGCGAGACAAACAGAATTGCTTCATACTTACGGTCGATGTTTCTTGTTGCTCTTTTCTGCTTCCGGAACTGGGTAATAGTTCTGGTCAATTATCTTGTTTAGATTCTTGATTACAGCTTTGGCTATCTCATGCAACTTATTGAAATCAAATGTTTTCGCTTTTGTGTCAACAAATTTTGGCAGACTAATGGATGCCAGGTTGCACACTGCTACTTCATCTGGTGCAGTATATTCAATAATCTCGGTACATAAATTAGAACAGGTAATAGTTCCAAGATTCTTCTGATTGGATTTAGAATTACAAGTATCTACGCCAAGAGAAGTGAAATGAAGTAAAAAGCTTAGAACTATCACCAGTAGGTACGTTTCATATCAGATATCTACAGCAAGTATCTCATACCTTTATATAACATATACGGCATTCCAGTTTCGATTTGGGCATCAACAATAGCATACCATAATTTCAAAGCTGATATGGTTTTACGTGCTTTGCCTTCCTTCTCGTATTTAGTGTATAATTCTTCAAATGCCTCTCCGTGCACTGCGTCTAGGCCAGTACATTCGGCAGGGCAGAATAATGCCCAATCTTCTTTCTTCTCAACTCCTATAATTCAATGTGAACCTCTTCATCCGATACTTGTGTAATGCAATTCCGAATAATTATTGGAGACTTACGCTTCATAAAGAGATCGGGCACCCAAAGACCGAGAAACAAATCCCGCGCTCGAATTTCTTCTTTGCCAACGTTCTTCCTCAAGTCAAGGAATTCGAATATATCCGCATGCCACGGTTCAAGATAACTTTTACAACGAGGGTCAGTGTGCGCATGATATTATGCATGTAATACACAGATGCGTACTCACATCGCAAAGCTTCCGTTCCGTTTTCCACCACCTTGATTGACAAAGCGCGCGGTGTCATTGAATACTCTAAGCATGGGAACAAGTCCATTCGAATAACCACCAGTTCCTGCTATATATGAACCGGATGAGCGAATCTTCGTAACGCTGATGCCTACGCCACCGGCAGCTTTTGAGATTAAAGCACATGTTGCCAAAGTATCGTAAATTCCTTCGATACTAGATAGAAACGGCTTGATGTGTTATAATAAATCGAATCCAGTTTGACGTAAGACCTATGAAACAAACAGTATCTGATGTTACCTGTCTTCCTTCATCTGTACCAAGAAACAACTTGACATCTGGGGACGCGGCGTTCCAGCATTAAAAAGAGTAGGACTCGCATGTGTAAAGTATTTCTCTGACATGAGATTATACGTTTCGATCGCAGCATCAATATTGCGCCCATGAATACCAATTGCTACGCGCATAAGCATATGTTGCGGTCTTTCCACAACCCTCCCTAATTGATCATAATGAAAGGAATTAGTAAAAAATAACATAAAATAGTAATTGTAACTTAAATAAATCAATTACCATCGATTCGCATTAGATAGCTTTTTTTTCTAATGTTTTAAACCCAAAATAATTGTAGCTATAATCTCTGTCGTATATTATTGCGGAATTAAGGCGCTCGGCGTTCTCCATGACAATGTCGAAGGTCTCCTGTGATATTAAGGGAGCGCGTATTTTGCGAGCAGGGTGGGTGTGGTTGTAGAGGTCTCGAATTACTGCGCTAAACTAAAGTACATACAGGATAAAGATGTCAACATTTTGGTGCTCCATCAAAGGTTCATTAACAAGTAATAAATGCTTTGATCTGCGCACTTGTTTTTTCGTCTCCTTATGTAAATTAGAGATTGCTATTCTAGCTGCCAGTATAGCATAATCCGGATGGTTACATGTCAAATAAGCGGCCGTTTCTGCTGCAAGGTTGTCCAACTCAACAGTGGAGATTCCCTGAAACATCCCGCTCACGACCTGGTTGTCCAAAAGTTATTTTAGTGCATATTGGTAATTAAGATTGAACTGAAATGCGCACAGCATCTGTTATTAAAGGTTTTTACTTAACAGTACCTTTTGGGAAATTTTGGGCGGATCAATAAATTCCATATTCAACCCATAACATAGTTTTGATATTCTTGACGTTATCTTGTCGAAGAAAACGCGTTCTTTTCTGCCGT
>CAJVPJ010001377.1:0-10185 GCA_910592205.1 Paraglomus occultum | reverse complement strand
CAGTTTGACGGTAGAGAGCGAAGTATTAGCTCGAGCGTTTGTCGAGCTTTAATCATCGGTGCGCCACGCATTGAACCGGATCTGAACAAATAAAATTCCATGATTATATACGTGAGCACGCAACAGAACATGAACAAGCGCCTAAACTATTTACCTGTCCACAACAAAAATCATTTCTGTCTGTACCGGTTTAAGTTCAAACGTAGGGACAAGAGTCAACATGGTACAATTTGTCTTTGTCTTTGGATCGTACTCCGTGAACGCCCTGCAAGAATATAAATGTTTTATTTTGTCGTATTTTCCGCAAACAGCCACAGAGTCCCTATGACCAATTCCCTGACCAATTATCGCCACATACCTAGATTGATCCGAACCCTCACTCTTGATAACTAGCACAAAATCCCTTTCTAATTCGGTTATATTTTCTGCAAGTCTGACTCTGCAAGTCTTTGGAGATCCATTCAAATTAGCATCAGTTTTTATCTTGTGTGTGGGTGACTCAACGCTCAACAAGCTCGCTGTCATCCGACATATAATGTCAACATCCAATGCATACTGGGTTTCGTTCGAATACGGCGGGTCACCCTCAATCAGTTCCGTTGTTGCCTGAAACCAGTCCTTCTGCGGTTGACCGTAGCGAGGTGCAACAGCTGTAGGCAAAACGAAGCGAACTTGGTCGGAATCAGCATCCCGTTTAAGTTCAGTTACGTAAGTTATGCGAACCTTCACGATCTGGTTTTGTGTAATGTTGCCAATTGAGCATTGAAAAACATCTGGAAGTTCTTCTTGAAGGAGATACGCGCCAAGATCACTCTAATGTTTTAAAGGTTGAGAAAGTCTTATTATATTGATCCAACTTACATTGCTAACAACTCAGGATGGTTCTAAGTTGTCCGTTGGTACAGACCTGAATAGCTTCATCATACTCTTTAGCAGCCTGCTGAGCTTTTTTGACAATACCCTTTACTGTGCGATTACCATCGATTTCAGCCTCAAAGCCACAGATTGCTGCAGCTTCATGAATCGGAAATTTGTAGATTGCTTCAATTGCCACTGATTCTTCATTCTTGTAGATTTGAGTAACGATGACTTTGGGAATGGATTGCAAAGCATTGAGTACATTGTGTGTTCTTACCCAATATTAATTGATTGGAATACTCAATAGAATTATTACCTTCAGCAATCATGTCAACGACTACGGAAATCAATCAATATGTTAGCGACGTTAAAAAGTTTTTACTCTTATAGTAGTAATTACCATTTGCTTCAACAATAACGTTCTGTAAAGAAACCGATATGGAATGTCTGAACCAGGGACGGTACGAGTCAGTCCATAAGATGTCATCTTAGTCGTATCAGATTTCTCTCCTTTGGAAGAAAATACAATTTTCACCAGGGACAGAGAGCATTACGATTATATTGCAATTCATTGTTCTTTTTAATTTCCCAGAAAAGAAAAATTTAAATGGGTTGACATTGCTGCATTGATTGACCCGTTTCGAGTTTATCATTGCTTTGTAGACTATACCAAATATGGGGCATGTCTAAAGCGGAGCAGATCCCTGCAATTCCATTGATCAAATTTGTATGGCAGCCAATAAAACTGCAAATACAGGATCACGTTCTGCGATGCGCATACTGTGAGATCATATAACTGTATGATTATACATGGTCCATAGTTGTTAATAATATTCTCGATTAATATCAGTTGAGGCAGTCAGATAATCTGAACAAATAGAACCTTTAATATTATGTGAAGTCCCAACTCTTTCATTTAACGTTGTCAAGATTGATATACTAAAATAAAGTGCCTAATAAATTGCTTTAATCATGTCTCATAAATTACTGGGAATTACTCGAACAATATGTCACCAAAGCTATGCTGACCAAAGACTCGATTGCGTTCAGATGCAAGTGCAAACGTTCAGAGCATAGTGCATAAAAACTCGTGTGTGTCTTAGAAGATCAGCTTTATACAAATGTGCAGGTAACGTTAACGTATAACTGCTGGTTGCATGACATAACAATTACAATGATAAAAGAGAATTAGTGCTTCATATCACTTGTTTGGGGTTATTATATTATTGATGTTGTTCGTTTCAGAGAAACTCGCATGGGGTTGACCCATTCTCAGAATGGTCAACAAAATCGGGAGCAATTATTTTCGGATAAATTAGCACGGTTGCTCGTAAACCGATGAAAAACCGTAAACGGGGTAAGTGTTCGTACTAGCGTATAGACGTACTAGGTTTAAGTTGGACTTTTGATTTTTTTTTTTACATTGATTAAAATCTCACAAACGCCAATTTCCGTATGAAAAGTTGCTAACACGGTATATTGGTAGATATTAATATTATTAACCCTGCACCCTATGCTTAACTTTAGGCCTCGTTATATGAATTCATCGCATCGTTATACCGATTGCGTGTGCCAATATTTCGCTATAACGAGGTTTAAATTTAACACAAAATCAACTTTATTTGTAAAGATATCGTCAAGTGTTTAGAATGCATGTGATTAAAAGATTTTCAAAGCAGACTTTGTTATTCAACATCATTAATATATTTATGTATAAACTGTACTAGAATATGTTAGCTTCAAAAAAGTATCAGCGAAACTGTCGTAAATGTGTGGTAAATTATCGAAGCACAGACTGTATTTATCAATTGACGAACACATACTTTATCGGCAGCACAAAAAATCTTTGTCGTGAGCGCAAGACTATACGCTTCACAGTTAATACTTTAGAGTACTCCGCGTTGTCCATGCACAGTGCATAGAACACACCGCATATCTTTACTTAATTATATTCCGCTGCGAACAATAGACACTTACCATACAAGCCGACAAAAAGAGATAATAATATCGAATCTCATTGATCAAGTAACGTATATATCTGTGGTAAACTTAAATCTATAACGTGTATGGACAAGATACACAACGGGTTAAACAAACGTAAATGTTGCTGCAAATAACAACTATTACTTGCGAAAGTTAAGTTGCAATCGATAAAGGAAACATTTTATCTGTCATTAAATCAGAAGATCAGTGTTTGAAAGCTAAGTAAAGATTTTGAATTGATAAATAGATCTATTTATGCGTTGCTAATAATAATAACTACTCGTCAAATCTCGGCCCCAACGTGATTCACTCAATGTTTGGTTTAGACACCACAATTACGGTGTACCCTAGGTACAAAAGTGACAAGAGCTTAGACCGAGAACTAGAGAACTAGAGAACTTGGGAATTTTAGGACCTGAGAACCTGAGACCCGAGAACTTGAGAATTTTAGAACCTGAGAACCTGAGATCTGAATAGTATTTGTTGTGTTGATCACGTTTGTATATGGAAACCTCAGAATCGCATTATTTCACTATCTCAGACCTTAGACTTTAGATCACCTGATTTACAGATTAAGTCAACCGTTTGGTTACTGGTTGCGGTTATGCATTGCATATGTCAACCTGAGCAGAAAACCGACCTGTCAATTAACAAGTTTCTCTGGCATAGAACTTACTCTAATTTATTTAGGAAAATGTTGTTTTCTCCAATATTAACAAAACGTTTGTTAACCATGTTAATATACAATATCGCGACGCTCACTAAATGTTATTCTCACTTCAATGTATCGATATAATCGTCTAGATAATTTTTACTATTAATAGATTGGGACCAAAAATTCTTCGATATAAAGAGGGAATCGAATTACTGAGATTCGGATTAACAAGATTTGGATTAACGAAGTTGACTGTATACAAATACAATTATTTCCTCTTCCTATGTATTAATAAGAATTCTTCACAAGCGTAGTAATCCCCAAGTATTTACGGACCGGGACGAGCATTTGGACATCAACTCTATGAACATCGTTTATCCGTTTTTCGTGATATACTGTTTTATGATGCAGACACAATCCGACTTGCAGCGCCCCATGCGTAATTTGGACCATATGTGTTCACAGTCCTGATATAAGATTTTTGTCTTCGTGCTTGCATATAGGTAGGATTAAAGTAAAGATGATGATGATGAGAAAGGGCAACCCGCAATCGGTTTTGATAATTAATTTCTGTGTGACACTATTCATTGTGGGAAGAAATAAACAAATAAGATAATTGGAAGAAAGCTTTTTATAGAAAGAATAAATAAAAGTCTACTACTAAATAATTATTCGTTAGAGTGTTTGTCTTCAAATCGTTCCGACGAGTCTGTCTAACAATTACTATCCCGGCTACATATATTTGCATTATCAGCACAATACAAGAATTTTTTTTAACCCAATCAAAGCGTACATAAAAAACTTGTTTTGTAGTATCTTAAATAAGTGTCTGTATAACTTCTGCCATTCTGAATAGGGCCAGATAAAGTTCCGATCTATATTGGTCAAACCAATAGAAAAGTGTTGCGCAATAGTTAATAAAAAAAAAGCAATATTAATATCTGCACAATTTCTGCTCATTCCGAATTGAGTAAAGCGTGCGAACGCATGTCGCTGCTTTGTCATCTTTATTTAGGAAGAATTGCATTGTCACGTTTAAGATTGTGTGTTACTAAAATAGAATTGAGCAGCGGTAGTGCTATTAAAATCCGCTTGAAATAGATGGCCCAGCCAGTGAAAAGGATGTATTTAAATGTTGCGGACCGTAGTATGTTCTCCAATGCAATATGGTTTTCATTAACTTCTCAGAACCTATTTGCAATAAATGTAATGGTATAACGTACGCAATCCATTATGTGTGTGGGCGACGCATTTACTGCGTTTTGTGAAGAATTTTTTTAACATAGTAATAGGGATATTGTCGTATTGAGATTAATAATTAGTATACAGTCAACTTTCTTAATCCATTTCGCCAATCCGAATATCATTAATACGAATCTCTTACCGAAGAAATTTTGGTCCCCAATTTATTAATAGTTTCCATAAGATTATCCGTGATCGACTAACTCGTAATCAAACGCTTGACTTTAAACTGTAAATTAAGTTACAAAACAGACAAAGTGATCTATCTGAGATACTGAGGTACGAGGTACTATCTTCCATACATAATGCGATCAATCTAACAAATACTATATATGGTCATGAAATTGTCGAGTTCTCAGGTTCTAAATTTTCAGATTCTCAGGTTCTAAAATTTTCAGGTTTTCAGGTTCTCAGATTCTAAAATTCCCAAGTTCTACAACCTACGCATTTGTTAATATAATTTAATTATGGGATACTTTGCCATTTCTCTCAATACTAAGTGACATCTGTTTCTCATAAATTAATTACAATATTTTTCTGAACTTTATTTATTTATTTATTTATTTATGTTGTTGTATGCCGCGTTTTTTGTATCTTTTTATATCGTATGTTTTTTCTCCATGGTGCACTATGAAATTTTTGTCAAAAAAATGTGTGTAAATAGATTCTCTCATATGCCTACATCACACAAGTCAAAATTGTCACTAAGAGTTTTGAGGTACAGTGTTTTCCCACCATTTAGTCGGCTTTGTGCAGTTAATTTCCGTTTTCAAATCAAAAAAGGTTTAGTGAAATGGATTTAAAAGCATCCTCTGGTGTAAATTAATAACCAAAAGCATATCACAAAAGGGGTATTCTGAGGTTTTCCAGAGTCAGTGTAAAAAGGCGAGATGTTGCATAGAGTTTAACGAAAATTATTTGAAGAAATGAAACAGTTAATTAATATGTATGTAAATGAAACTCTATACTAGTGTCAAAACTCTTTGTACACCCTACGTATAGCCCAGAGTCATGGTCGTACAACAGACGCGCGATTATTATATAGCGCGCAAAATTCCATAGTTAAAGGTGTTCTGTTAGTTGTAAATTTAATTAACGTTAAATATTATATTATATAAATAAACGATATGCTCGATGACGGGATAGATATATAATTCATGGTCTACTCATAAATCATCAAAAGAGTTCCCAATCGACTAATCAAAATAATATCGTACTTCTTAATTATACTAAAAAAACTATTATTCTAGTACAATTTCTTTTTTGAGTAGCATTATTACGATAAGGTGTTATCTTAATGTGAAGGGACTAATGCGTAACCGCCTTCGACATCAGCTAACGTCTGAAACGTCGCGTTAATGCTAAGCCGAAATTATTCACTTGCGCACAAATTTTAATTATTAATTGTAAAATATAATAATAGGCATAATTTATCCAAAGGCCAAATATCAGAATTAACTATTACTATATCATCCATGATTATTCAGTTCGATGATTAATCAAGCAAACCGCTTAGTAACCCATTTCCTGGCTAGGCTGATCTCCTTCTCAATAGCAGCAGAATCATACCCACTCAACTCATATAATGCTGTCTGCGCCTTTTCATAACACAATTCCCATTCTTCTTTAAAGTTTTTCATTACAATCTCAAGATAAGCCAAAGCAATGCAAGTGAACCAGACGGAATTTTGATTTTTGTTTTGGAATAAATTTCTGTGTTTGCCCTGCGAAAAAAATTTCGATAAGTCTGCGGTTGGCTTGAAAAATCCGTCAAAAGATTGAAATCTGATAAACCCATAAAGAGTATCGATTACTGCTAATTTTGGATCAAGTTCAATAATAGGTGACTTTGCTGGCCTGGCACGCATTGTATGCACTTTTTTAGTAATCTTTCTATCCCCCCCAGCACATCTTCTTGATGTCACGTAATCGCTAGGCGGCCGAGATGCTTCCTTTCCAAATTTTTTAATCGGATTAGTAGAGAAAGTCATTAATGCAGGGCTAACTGTCCGGGATGTCCAATCAGCATTCACAGTTGTAGAGCTAAATGTCGAGGGAGTCACAGAATTTGCTAGTAACGTAGGACTAACTGTTAAAGTTGCCGCAGGAGGGGTTGTATAACCATAACCAACACGAGTAGACCTAGAACGTTGAGAGTTACTTGGGTATATAGAAACGCTACCTGGAGTCTGCAAAAGAAAAGCATTAGCAAATGTCTACTGAAAAAGTTTTTTTGCCCTCTTTCTTTACTAACCCTGACTACATGGCGTCTCCTTGCCTGCACAGGAACGACGCGCTTTTGAACTTCAGCTGTCAAGGAAGTTTGGTCTCTTTCATCGATTGCCAGAAAACTTTGATAGATAATTGAAGAAACCAATTACATATAATAGATCGGACAATCTTCCTTAAACAAGTTCTTTACACAATTTACCTCGTATATCTTGAGACTAAATTAGCATCAATTGCAAGCTTGACAACTGCATTTCTTGTATCTTTAGCTGATAATGTTTTCCCCTGATTTTTCAGATCATTATGCAAATAACTTCTCTTATCTTCAAGATCCTGTATTAATTTCTGGCAGCTAGAGTATGAATCTTGTTTCCATCGAGAATAGCTGGATCAACCGGCACAGTGAGTTTTACGGGCCCACTGCGAGATTGCATTATCATTGTGATGCTCCGTGCAGGTTCAACGTCCGGTTCAAAGAGCGCATACACGACACAGCGAACGCCTTGATATAGTGGTGGAATGACATATGGCGCTTGACGGTACTTTATATCGCCTGAATCACTACTCTCAATGTCAACCCAGGAAATTTTATAATCAGTCAGTGGCGGCCGAATAGCGTTCTTGACCATTCCAGCAACTTTTTTGTCCATCCTCTCATCGTCGCTGACGAACTGGGCATATCCTCTTCCGGCTCGAGCAACAGACTCCACTAAATGATGACTGACAGAGCTTCCAATGCCCAACGAAAACAGTCTCAAATTGTCTTTATTTTCCTTCACTTTATTCTCGATCAATTGAACAATGTCATCTACGTTCCAAACCTCGCCGTCGGTCAATAAGAACACGGCAGTCGGAAGTTCTTTGACATTATTTTCCAAAACCCATTTTAAAACCGATAAGAGTTCAGTACCACCAAAGTTGGCTTCCATTGACTGAGCATGTTGAACGGCAGCGTTGTGGGAACATTCTGAATAGTAAATAGACTGCTGAAACAAGGCAGAGTAAGATGAGCCAAATGAAACCACATTGAAAAAACAGTTTGACGGTAGAGAGCGAAGTATTAGCTCGAGCGTTTGTCGAGCTTTAATCATCGGTGCGCCACGCATTGAACCGGATCTGAACAAATAAAATTCCATGATTATATACGTGAGCACGCAACAGAACATGAACAAGCGCCCAAACTATTTACCTGTCCACAACAAAAATCATTTCTGTCTGCACTGGTTTAAGTTCAAACGTAGGGACAAGAGTCAACATGGTACAATATGTCTTTGTCTTTGGATCGTATTCCGTGAACGCCCTATAAGATATACCATGTATATCAATTCGACAAATATTTGTCGTATTTTCCGCAAACTGCCAGGGTTTTATGACCAATACCCTGACCATTTATCACCAAAACTTGGCCATACCTAGATTGATCCGAATCCTCACTCTTGATAATTAGCACAAAATCTCTTTCCAATTCGGTTATATTTTCTGCAAGTCTGACTCTGCAAGTCTTTGGAGAGCCATTCAGATTAACATCAGTTTTAATCTTGTGCGTGGGTGACTCAACGCTCAACAAGCTCGCTGTCATACGACATATAATGTCAACATCCAATGTATACTGGGTTTCGTTCGAATATGGCGGGTTACCCTCAATCAGTTCCGTTGTTGCCTGAAACCGGTCCTTCTGTGGTTGGCCATAGCGAGGTGCAACAGCTGTAGGCAGGACGAAGCGAACTTGGTCGGAATCAGCATCCTGTTTAAGTTCAGTTACGTAAGTTATGCGAACCTTCACGATCTGGTTTTGCGTAATGTTTCCAATTGAGCATTGAAAAACGTCTGGAAATTCTTCTTGAAGGAGGTACGCGCCAAGATCACTCTAATATTTTAAGTAATCAGAAAGGTTGAGGAAAAGTCTTATCATATTGAACCAATTTTTACATTGCAAACAACTTAAGATGATTACAAGTTGTCCGTTGATACAAACCTGAATAACTTCATCATACTCTTTAGCAGCCTGCTGAGCTTCTTTGACAATACCCTTTACTGTGCGATTACCATCAATTTCAGCCTCAAAGCCACAGATTGCTGCAGCTTCATGAATCGGGAATTTGTAGATTGCTTCAATTGCCACCGATTTTTCATTCTTGTAGATTTGAGTGACGATGACTTTGGGAATGGATTGCAAAGCATTGAGTACATTGTGTGTTCTTATCTAATATTAATTGATTGGAATACTCAATAGAATTATTACCTTCAGCAATCATGTCAACGACTACGGAAATTAATCATTATGTTAGTGACTTAGAAAGTTGTTTACTCTTATAGTAGTAATTACCGTCTGCTTCAACAATAACGTTCTGTAAAGGGACGGGATATGGAATGTCTGAACCAGGGACGGTACGAGTCAGTCCATAAAATGTCATCTCGGTTGTATAAGATTTCTCTCCTTTGGAAAGAAAATACAATTTTCACCGGGACAGAGAGCATTATATTGCAATTCGTTGTTCTACTTTAATTTCCCAGAAAGAAGAATTTAAATGGGTTGACCCGTTTCGATTTTTATTATTGTTTTGTCGAGTCCCCGATCAAATTTGGAAATTAGTTCCATATGTCTGATATCGATATAGGTAGGGCATCGACTAAATTGGAAATTGTTTATTTTCACATGAACCTAACCCCGACATCTCATGATTGAGTGGTATGTGAATGTTATGTTTCCCAGAAAAGAGGCCAAATAAATTAATCAGGTGTCGTATAAATCATAAATCTGGCAACATAAATCAGGCCATAAAATAAATATAAGAGAGCGCCTTCGAAAATCAATTGTTTCTGTACACATGGGAAGAGAAGCTATTCGAGTTAGCTAAAATTTTTAGAATAAAGAAAATTTACGACAGAAAGTGATATAAGATACAGTATACAGTTCGACATTTGCCAAACTTTGTTAACAGAATTTAATTTGGTTTCTTCGGCAGTAAAACCTTTTGCTTCTCACTTTTTTTGTAATTCTGGGGTAAAATTTGGGCACCAAATTTATATTCTTTGGGTGAGTTCGATAAACTTCTAATTCATCCTCAATAAAAAGTTCCTCGCGATAGTTAACAAAATTTATTAACCAATAAAATTTTATGCTTTAAATAACATTGCACACATACACTCACTGGACAAAAGTCTACGTAATTTTTGCCGATCAATTAGTAAAACATATGAAAAAGCTATTTTTTCAA
>CAJVPJ010001376.1:0-10187 GCA_910592205.1 Paraglomus occultum | reverse complement strand
CATAGTAGAGCTGCGGGATAGTCTTTCATACGTCTAATGTCTGGCCTATGGATTATAACACAACATGATTTTGATGAAGAAAAAGGCAATAAATACACAGTATATAATTTATTATCTATTGTTGGAATAATTAGAAATATTTATGGAGAACAACCGTAGTATAGGTTTGAGCAAAAGTAGCGTTAACAATAACATTTGATTGATTTTAATTAGAATTCTCAAACCGTTTACCAAATTTTAATCGTCTATAAGATACTCTTTTACTGACTCTTATTAATAAAGAGGTAAATAGGTATTACGGAGATTGCTTGAGAAAAGACTGTTTGTCATCTCACTCTATAGCACAATATTAAACCTTATTTGGTATGAACAATAGAAATTAAGATTTTATTCAGCGGTAAATATTTTTATTACACAGTTGGTCGCGATAAGCCGGTCCGTGATGCACCGATTAAAAAATCATTACCTTATCATGTGCGTACTTGTAATACTAATACGTACATTAGAATCAAGGCTATAATTATAATTCAAACTCACAATGCAAACATGTCACCAGATCATACGATTAGGAGGATATTAATGATAAAATTGATTAAATATCTTGCATCACGTGAGTTCCGATAAGCCGGTCGTCTCGATAAGCCACCAGCTTATCAAGATTGTGTGCTGATAGCTCGCATCTATCTCTAACGCTAATACTAATTTTAGTGTTATGATACAATCAGTGTAACATTTATATTCATACCCTGCAGTCGGTTTTCCTGCAGGGACATGAAATATGTCATACACTTATTTGCCGTTAAAACATCAGCTTGTTGGGGACGTTCGTAAGTGAAACCCTTACGACTTTAGAGCTCGGGCATGACTACGCCTAATAAAATTCTGAATGGGACTACATCCAGTAATTGTAGGTCATTGTTCCCGACTATGGTCAAGCGTAGCAGCACAAAAAATATCAGGGGTCAAGAGGCGTTGAACGCCGTATCATTCATTCAAAGATACGCATTTCGGGCAATTAAAGTCAACCTAATTGCTTTCAGTTTACGTCAGCAAGTTCAAACACTCAGGAGAAGACCGAGCACGATCAGTAAAAAATAGTAAGCATATCTTTTTTTACTCGGTCAATGATTCCACGCCCTTCTGTTACACAGACAGTATGTTGCATGTCATTGTCTGTTGACTAAATTTATCTTTAACCGTTGAGTCTTTTCGAATGATTCTAAAACTTGGTCCGAATTTAGTATTCTTCTTAGATGCCGAATTTTCAACTGAATGTTATTTCCTCAAAGTGATTTTTGATTGCTTCGATTATCTTACTTCTTTGAATTAGCTATTTTTAAACTAACGACTTTTGCGTGTTTGCCGTGTATATTACATATGAACGAACCAATAAGATTATTACACCGTCATGTAGGAGTTGCAGAATATTTTAATCTTAAAGTCGCACACTGTCAATCCGACAATCGCGTTTCCCAAATTGTAACTCACATGATGAATAATTTTGGGAAGTTAACACAAGGGACCAACCTTTTTTCTCAGCAATCGCTTCCTGTTCGTTTTATATGCCATTAACTTGCGCAATGACGTCTTTGTTCTGGTTCAGAGCATCTAACCATGGGAAATTAAAACTTCGGGGAATAGACGCCTACAACAAAGGCCATTACACCAAAGCCATAAAATATCTCAGTGATTATCTCAAAAAATATCCAAAGAGTCATTCGGAACTTATCTGTCGGGCAAAAGCATATATCAATTTGCAAGACTACAACGCAGCAAAGAAAGACCTCGATGTCATTGTTGAAATTCAACCTAACGCTATCGAAGCATGGATTTTGCGTAGCCATGTCTGTCGTAATCTCAAAATGACAGATCAAGTCCTTTTTTCTTTAGGTTGGGCTTTAGACCTTGACCCAGCTAATCAAGAAGCATTATTTCATCGAGCTGTTTGTTACTACACTCGATACAATTATAGAGAGGCGCTTAACGATGTGAACATTTATCTGTACCGTGCGCCAAATGAAGTTCCGGCCATTAAGCTTAGAGCTCAGGTATACCATGGTCTAATGAATATGCAACGATCAATAGCAGATTTGGATAAGTGCGAACAAATAAACGAAAGGGATTTGGAGGTCATGTTACTCAAGGCGAGAGTTTATCGAACATTTCTTGCTTATGAAGATGCTTTGGTGGAATTAAATAAAGCACTCTACATCGACCCGAACAACGCAATGGCCATTGGCATGCGAGGTGATATTTATGCGTGTATGAAGTTGTTCACGAAGGCGATAAGCGATTTCGATAGATCATTAGCACTCGACCCATATCATCCTTACATACTATTGAGGAGGGGAGAACTTTGCAGTCGTATGAAAGACTATCCCGCAGCTCTACTATGGTTCAGCAGATCCTTAAGCAAGGATCCTGATAATCCGAAAACGTTGGGTTGGCGAGCTGAGATTTATTTTCGCATACGTCAATATGACCTTGCATATAGAGATGCCAAGAAAGCATTGGACATTCATCCTTCAGAACCCGTTGCGCTATGTGCAATGGGCTCTATACTTGAAGAACGCAAAGATTATGAGGGTGCCATAAAATGCTGGACAAGTGCCATAACTGGTTCTAGTCGAACAGCATCACTATATTACAAGAGAGCTAGCATTTATTGCCGCCAGAAAGTATACAATTTGGCTTTGGCTGATGCAAATACAGCCGTAAGGTTGGAACCGAGAATTCCTTATATGAATTTGCGGGGTGTCT
Source organism: Paraglomus occultum (assembly GCA_910592205.1). Lineage (NCBI taxonomy): Eukaryota > Fungi > Glomeromycota > Glomeromycetes > Paraglomerales > Paraglomeraceae > Paraglomus > Paraglomus occultum. The sequence continues at coordinate 7,427 of CAJVPJ010001376.1, read as the reverse complement.
GCTATTATAGGTTGGGACGGTATGAACAGGCTCTTGCTGATTTTGCAATAGTTCTCCAAAGTGAACCGGGGAACAACACAGTGAGGGAATATGTGAATACTATTCACAATGTTAACGAACAAATGTCAATTCATAGCGGTTCATACACCTATCCGATGTGATTGTGGAATACGTCTTTCAAAATACTTTGTAATATATGATCGCAACAATTATCAATTGACCGCCATTCAAATCCAAGAATTTTTGATAAATGTACATTTACATTCTTAATATAGACTTATATTGGACTACGTGTATATATTTCTTGGTATTTGGAAAAGCAACTTTCGAATTTATCTAATAAAATTCCAAATATATTGTAATCATAATTTGGCCCCAATTCTTGTTACCAGAATACGCCGAGTTTTGGCCTTCAGTGTAGGGTAAACAATTATTCAAGTATTTGAATTGCTATACAATATGATGCCTAATATATATTCCTCATAGTAGTTGTAACATTCGATCAAAGTGTCAAAATGAAAAGCTACTCACATGGCAGAAACGTAAGTGCAGCGAACGATATAAATAACATTGACCAATAAAAAATTAATAAACGTTGCTAAAAGCAGGTTGATCAATAAATATGCAGCGGTGTTGAATTCCTTTATTTCATATACTATTGTAAATAAACGTGTAGTTTTTTATACTATAAATATACTGTTACTAATAAGTAAGAACCGCATCAAATGTAGACTGTTCATGGCAAAATAGATTAATGTAATTGATTCCACGTTAAGTTAATAAGTAGAATTGAAATAGAAAATGTTGAGAAATAGTAACTCTTAATAAACAAGAGACTGCTAACTTCAATACTAATACGTCTTTAAATTTAATTATAACAAGTTAATTTTTATTATACATTACCGGACAAAAGTATCGGAGGACCCTCTAACGAGGCTAAAATTTTATACGTTACGCTCCGGGTATTGAAAAACGCGTCACATTTTTTATGTGTTGTTTACAACTATTTTTTTGTTTTTGTAAACTTAAAACGACTGATTGGTAATTTTGAATCGTTGACTTAAATGTCTGAATTAACTGAAGCTGAACGTGGTCAAATTATTGGCCTTTTCAAAGCGGGGGTGCTACAAAAGCCAGTATTAAAAAAACGCTTGGTTTCTTTAAAAACAACAGTTATCCAAACTAATCAAATTTTTCAAAAAAGAAAGTGTAACTCGGCCACGAGTGGTTGTCCAAACTTTTGAGTTTTGAGCATCAACGAACAGGAAAACAAATCATAACCGTAAAATTAGCTGAACAAATTACAAATACATTCAATGAAAAACTGGACTTAATGCTTCTACGAAAACTATTACAAGAAATTTGCATGACCTTAATTACCTTTCTCGTGTACCAGCAGTTAAACCTCTTCTTAATAATTGACAAAGGAAAAATCGTTTAGACTGTGTATTGAAAGAAAAGATTGATCCATCAGAAAGTGGAAAAATGTCATTTGGAGTGATAAAAGTTGCTTCACTATATTCAAGAATGATGACAGGCGTATTAGAAACCGTCCCCCTTTAGCAAAAAATTTAAAAGAACTAGAGACTGCATTGCAAGAAAAATGGCAAAAATTTCTAACACTGTTTTAATGAACCTGATTGAAAGTATGCTTCGAAGAATCGAAGCATACATAGCAAATAATGGCTGGCCAACAAAATATTAACTATTTGTGGTATATTTATTAAAATTTTAGCCTCGTTTATTATGTATAGTTTCGAGTAATTAAAAAAAGTTAGAAGGTCCGATACTTTTGTTTCGGGTAGTGTACATATCCGTAACCGTGTTTGTAAAGCTTCAATATTTGTCAGCCTTTTCATTCTTTTCTTATTCCCGTTTTTTGCTTTCGGCGTATTATAACTTTCGATATTATTAATTAATATTACAAACATATTATTATTATCATTGCTACTAAGAATAATACACTGAAGACTAAGACGAGATTTGTTGAAGAACTACGGACATTGCGTAAGTAAAATAAACTCGCGAGGTACAAAACACGCTAATAGTACAAAAAACGCATTAATGTACACTAAATTTATAGAAAGGTAGCTCAATTCAAGCGTAAACTATAGCTAAAGTTTATGGCATTTAAACGGTTTGTTATGGAATTAGCAAAAGGGGTGGTCGGAGACTTTTGAGCACCCACTGTAGTTACCATACTTTTACAGTCTTTTCCTTCAAAAAACTCAAAAACACTTGCAGTACTCCTCTTTTGAAACAACTACTTGAACACTCTGTGGAATTTTAATTTTTTTTTTAGTTCTCTTTCGAATTAGGGAATACTCGAAGATATTGTAATCAGTAAGGAAATCTTTGGTTTAAAGGTTAATATCTAAAATACCCACCAAATCTGAATCTGCATTTACTCCTCAATGGTTGTCAAGTCAAAGTCTCTCTACGTTACCTTGCCCCTTTTTCACCAAAATTGCACCAACAGGTGTTTACTTGATTGTTATGCAACGTGAGTTTCTCATTGGCCGACAAGATGTTAAAAATACCGAATTTCGAGATTAAGTGTTCGTATTAGTAATAATATGATGCACATTTGGCTTTTCTCTCTTTAATACAATATTTATTAGGTTTTTTTGTATTTATTAACACTGGTTTTCCACTGTTTTTAATTTAGCTAACACATCCTGTTCGAGTTTTTTTGTTATTACAGATAAACTCGTTTTATTTTTTTGGAAGCGTAAAAAGCACAATCAACCTAACCTTTAAACAATGCAAGCCCTCGATTATAAAGTATTTCGCACTCTGTAAATGCACGCCCTCCGTAAATGCAAGACATGCTATGGTCCTGATGAATTGCATTCAGAGAGGTTGATTGTATAGCATTGATTGAGAGAAGAGAGTTGGTCACGATGATGAAATATATGACTATTAAGATTTATTATTGATCACGTTAATACAGAAGGGGTCTAAAATGTGATCTGGTATTATTAAGCGCCAAGATTGAATCGCTTGCGTAAGATCGTGTGCAGATTAGGGGAATGTGCATTTCTCACTAATTCCTGAGGCTGGGAATCTGAAGTACCGTACACGTACGAAGTGTGCAATTAGAGAGCGTTGACTGTATACATTAGTCGAAATACTTCTGTTAGTTATTTGTGGATCATTTTAACCTACACACAAAGTTTTGAATCCGTGGTTTATCATGTCAATTGACATGTTATACTGTACATCGAATAATCACATGGGTAAATATGTTTACATAAGCAGTGCCATCTGCCAGCTTGCTATGATACCAATGGTGTACGACATACGAGACTCTAGGCAACGTTACTATAATGGCTTTGTCTGTTTGACCTATTGTTTCCTATAGACTTTGACTATGAACTTGGATCATCTTCAACGGACCCCGATTGTTGTAATGATATGACATGATATTCAACTGTTTATCATATCCAGTAATCGGAAGAAAATAGGATTAACTACTGAAAGTCATATATATTTTATATTTTAATTTATAACACAGAACCATGATTTATTGTCATAAACTTGTGATAACTACAAATCATTTCAAAGACCGTAACAACCGCTTATGACATTTTTCGTAATATAAAACGAAGCATCCCTGACCAATTAATTGATCGAAAATTTAGTCGACAGTATGCCACAACGAATTCACGCCTAACCAAATAAATACTCTCGTTTCCTAGTGCAAAGTGTTTGAAAATACTAACGGACTTTCCAAAATCTTCCTCTGTATGGTATAAACTGTTCACTGTTTAATTTTTTGCTAGCCATCATCGAGTAATATTTGTTAAAACGCTTGGACGTAATGCCACCTCTGTGATACGTGATCCTAATATTTATTAACCAGTAAAATGAAAGAGAACATAACCGTTGTAATTATCAACATTAATATTAAATTTAAAATAACCAAATGAACAACAAACTACATACGCTTTGATTCAATTTTGGCTGTATTATCTTTAAATCAGTTATAGAGATGACGATTATTATTCAAACACGATGTTTCCTTCCAAATCGACGTTTAGGCATACGGGTTTTCCAACAGTCATCCAATCAATTTATATGTAAAGGTAACTTTCACTATTGCTAAGACATTCTATCAAAGAAGCGAATGACATTGTATCAAACTAATTCGCGTGCATCTTTGTTTGAATTTCACTGCAGATAGTACTCAATCTCTCATCATTGCACCAATGAGGCTTTCGGAAATTATAAAAGCTTTTGTACGCTTCATCCAAAGCCATTACTGCCAGTTTCTTTATGCGATCTAACGTTTTTCTTAGCACGTAGTTAGCATTTCCAATGGCGAAGACGTATCAACCTATTGACAGTATCGCAAGTCATAGTATTTGGCGCAAGTGGGTGTTGAGCTGTTTTGCGGTCGTTCTTTGTATCCTGTTCTGGAATATAGCAACTTACACCTTTTCTGACGAAGAGACAACTAATGATTTTGACAGTAAGGTACGTTCACAGTGGCATCAACAATATATTTATTTAGCCAATAGCTTAGGCGATTCAGAACGTTTAGATTCATAGTGCCGTTCGAATGAATAAAAATATAACAACCCAAACATGATTCCAGCATCCCATAACAAATGCACATGACAATAAAACTAAAACCAAAAACATTATGCTTTCTTTTTTCTGTAGGTGCAAATTGACGACACACAGTCAGCATCCGCGGGTATAGTTGATGATTACCAAGAAACTATGACAGAAGAACAGATAAATCTTAAATATTGTGGTTCTCCTGTGTGTAAGTTCATGTTTCCAGTATTCGTGAATGAACAAGAATCGAGAGCACGACTGCACATGAGAAGGCTAATTATTCTAGCTCAAGAAACCGGTCGAGCGTTAGTCTTACCTAACGTTGAACATTCACGATACAGTACATGCCAGACTTACTCTTTCGATTATTATTATTCCATCGAAGCAATGCGGCAGTCATCGCCAAACACCACATTCATTACGCAAAGCCAGCTTCTTTTGTGGAGCCAAGAGATGAAAGCAATCAGGGCTAGAATTCCCACCGTGAATATTGTTTACTTGAACAAGACTGGCAAAAACGATCTCGACAGGATTGTATCTGAACAGATAAATCTCGAGGTCTATAAAAAAGATTACTGCCTGCAACCATTCGATTACTTGTCATATGGAGATGAACTAGAGACTAATATCACAGCGTTCAGAGTATTTGCTAGACAACCAACCGCAGAAAATATCGTGACTGCAGTCGCCGTTGCACAATTTGTAATTAATAGTCTAAGATCGATCCAATCAGATGTCATATTCGTACACTACCATTTCCGCAGGTTTAATTGCCCACAAGTGCAACATATACCTGCACCGCTTCAATATGCCGATCATCTGATTGAGCGGGCAGAAACTATATCAACGTTCCTTTATCCATATATCGCAATTCATTGGCGGATGGAAACGGCTCGCCCAGAAAAGCTTGTTAGTTGCAGTATTCGGTTACTAGAATATGTTCAACGCATTAAGAAAGAACAAAAAATAAGCAATGTATACGTTGCTACGGATTATCCAATTGATGGTGGTGACATTCATTCAGGGTCATTTTTGGAACTAACAGAAGATCACCATAGAGCAGCGAAGATGGTCGTAAACAATCTAGACTTTTACACATGGCAACGCCTCAATACTACACTTCCTCCCTTCGAAAACGACGAATTTGTTGCGATTGGCAAAAAACCCGTTGATAAGGAAAGATTAGGCGTGTTGGCAATTTGGGACAAGTTAGTTCTGATGCATGCTAATTGGTTTGTCAGTGGCCCAGTTGGATGTTGCCGATCAACAAGCTCTTATACTGCCCAGGTGGTGAAAGGCAGAGGTACGATTATGGAGTATCAAGGACCTCTCGGTGAAGAACCACCGAAAGATGCTCTGCTTAATCTTTGGGATACGTGGTAGACAGTAGCAGATATATACCAATACAAATTTTGTTGGAAACGACAAATCTTAATATAAATAGTTTAGTATTTTAAACATTGTATTTTTTTTTTTCATTCTCGTAATATTATAGAACTTTCATAAAAAGTAAATTCATGTATGGTATTTATGACCGACTAAAGTTTGAACCTGAAACTATTTTAGAGTGCTGTAACATAAAAGTAAGAAAGCAGATTTGGTTCGCACACTAAATTAATAGTCATTAACTATAAATTGTATCGCCAAAAATTCAAACACGCATAAACGACCTTGAAGAGGTTGATATGTTTAAATAATGTATTTGTTATTTGCTGGCGAAACATTATGAATTATGAACTAAAATGCATCTAAATAGATTATTATTATAGCGGGTTTCAAAAATTCTAGCACCCAGTGAATCCTCGATAATAATAAAGGGTTAAATCTTATTGGCGCGGCAAGATTAAAATTTTACACAATATGATTGGTGCGTCTGTCTCACATGGTCAATTACGTGTTTTGTGGAAGCGCACAGTTATTTTTTTTGTTGTCGGTTGTTGTCATGTTCGCGCTCCTTCAGCTGTAGCGTCATAAATCTCATACGACTATTGCGCCTCGCCCTTATTCTCCTCTCCTCCGTCCTTGAGCATTCTTATACGCTCTATTATACAGAACACAAACATGAATCAACGACATCAGACACAGCTATACTACTCTCCACCTTTATACTCTAATCAACAGCCATACCCACCTCACAATTACGACTTACGACTGCAACACCAGTCTCAACAACAAAAACGGAATTTTCTTTGTGACGTACAGAGAAACCTCTCTAAATGCACACCTTGGGACCAGACGATTGTGTGCATTTAGAGAGGGTGTGCATTTAGAGAGGGTGTGCATTTAGAGAAAATGGCAATTTGTATAACACACGGAATTAATAGTACTAATAATATGGATATTAATATCAATTTATTATTTAATCATCAAAATATTGATTTATGGTAGTTTGTTTCATTTGACTACTTTTTTCCCACTAACAAATCTTTCAAGGTTATTTAACAATCTTATTATTATATGGGGCATGCTGCAACAAAACCAGACAAAGTAAACATTCTATAAATGAGAGGCTGATTATGATGTGGCTGTAAAATTGACCAGGTGAATGATGACGTTTTGAAGAAATAATGGTGCTTATGGACTTGTTAATTTTAATGCTCTCTTTATCATACCAGAAGGTAATAAATATAAATCATAATGTAATTAATATAGGATTACCTCTATATATAGAAATATATAAAATTGAACTAAAAAGTTATAAAAATACTTATTATGAATAACATAAATAATAAACAAAAGTAACCTACTGTGATACAGATTACCAAGACTTTGCTGACTACAATGGCAGTTTAAAAAAACTCTGAGAGAGCCAGATGAACTCAGCAAAAGAGATTATAGAAAGAAGCTGAAAAAGACAATGA
>CAJVPJ010001375.1:0-10188 GCA_910592205.1 Paraglomus occultum | reverse complement strand
AAATAAAAACTTTAACTTATTTCAATATTCTTTTTGTCACGTTTTATGAGCACTGAGTAACTAAACATTCCAAAACCTTTGTCACATGCTGTAGCTTATGTATATAACTTTCTGTTCTGAATCCAACGATTAAAGAAGTCTAAACTGTTTGAGGGTTGGTCATAAGGTACCATATGACCAGCCTTGAAGACTCTAAGCCAAGTTAGCAATCCTGAACTTCTGACATTGCCAGCCCATACTTTAGATACGTCTTCAGTAATCCATTTTTTATCTTTGGCGGCGTTGAATGCGCTTTTACCAGACCATTCGATCGCACTTACCCATGCTTCATTGCCAATCCAATTGCAGATATAGTCGGCGTCACCTGCATACACGAGGACGCGAATCTCCGATTCCAGCAATTTGGAAACTAGTCGGTGATATGGACGCGTCCTAATGACAAGCAAAAATACAACAAGTTTAATTGTTATGACATATTAGAATTCAGGATTAGGGATATGCATATCTATACTGACTCATCACCAGCCTTCCCGAAGTCGAAGCCAACGTTATTGTTACAACTTTCATAACGAATGCCAGGATCCACACCGAGTTTGCGTTTCACATCTTCTCGGTTCAAATATTTCTCGATAGGCTCGATAGGATAACATAGGCTGTTCTCTCCACAATCTTTCCTAACGTCATAAGGATTCTTCCCGGTCCGATCATATGGACCCATCATCACTTCCTCGCAGTACGATAAAGCAGGTTTACAAGTCGACGCGTTCGGTGATTTGTAACAATTGTTAATGAGTTGGGCACATTTGGGATACGCCAATCTCATCTTATCACAAGTATCGGAGTCGAGCACCGGGGGATACGATGAGTTGCAAGCCATATCAGGGTAGTATTTGTATTGAATAAGAGGATCAACAAAACCATTGCCAATAAGAACAGACTTGAAGTTGATGAAGATACTGGTTTTTGGCTTGATCTTGTATTCGCAGAATTCGGCATAGATACCGGAAACGGCATAGTTGTGAGTGAGGATTTCATATGCGATAGCCGGAATGTAATGACCTGCGTAACTAGGTAATTAAAACAAATCATGTTATTATAGGCTCCATACTATAACGTCTATATCGTTCATGTACAATAATAGACTGACTTACGATTCACCAGCAATATGAAAGTCTAACTGGCTGTATTGTTGATATTTGCTGAAGAATATTTGGAGAAACGCTAATACGTCCTGGGCTGCAGCCATTGTATTATTTACTCCAGTACCATAAGAAAATCCAACGTTCATTGGCTGTGTTTACATTGGAAGTGTCAGCGATAAGCCCAGACCTAAACAGTATGGAAACATATGAGAACGTTTGCTCTACCTGATCTAAAAATATGACCGAGGCATTATTATTCCATGAATAAGGATTAAATTCAGTGTCAGTTCCTTCAGCATTAACCGAGCATGGACCCAATTCAAAAAATAACCCCATCAAAGAGCTGCATCCAGGGCCACCATTCAGCTGTCACATACATTGTTAGATACAAAGTAAAAGCTAATAATTATAGCGACTGGATGTACTAACATACCCATAAGACAATTGGATCAATTGAGGGGTTGCTTCTTGACTCGAAGAACCAGAAGAAGAAATGTCTATTATTGCCGGCATCAAGATAACCAGTGTACTAAAAAGGTAAAAGGATAGTGAGCGAATAGTCGACAGTAGAGGTACAGTACGATGCCTATTATAGAATATGCATGTAAATGCGCATATCTTACCTGCTTAACACTTTTATCACACAATGATTCTGTCTTCAATCTGATAGAATACTCAGGAAACTCGTCATGTGTCAGTATCTCAAAACTATTTTCCAAATCATCCAACTGTTCTTGCAGACTATGATCAATATCTTCCAACTCAAGTCTCAAATCCTCCAATTTATTTTCAAGTTTATTTTCAATAGTATTTATCTTTGCTTGTAATTTGTTGATAGCATATTGAGTGGAAGACGCGTAATCCTGGTTGACGAATTGTGCATTAATGAAGATGAGAGCCGAAAGGAGGAGAATGAAGCGTAACAGACTTGTACAACGTATAGCCGCCATTTTTTATGGTGATAAGAACGACAGCGAAAACGGGTAGAGCATCAAACCTACTCCCGATTAGCGGAGATATCGTAGACTCCTTTTATTATCGAAATAGATGGTGTAGCGTGTGACATATTTAACGCATGCATACAATAAAGATAATATATAATTATTATTAGCACGTGAGTGGAAACGATATAATTGTATTCCGCTCTTTAAATGCACGGAAATCAATAAAATGCTGACTCTTCTTAGATGCATTCCTCCTTAAATGCACGTGTGCATTTATGGGGTTGATTGTAGTTACGCCAGAAAGTAGTAAATTCTGTTCGATAATGTTATACTCATTACTGTAGTATTTAATTATGTTATTATTTGTTTTAGAGGCGCAATCCACGTCGAGTTGCAATCAATTAACGGTGAGGCTTTAACAGTCACGGACCGGTCTTGGTATTAAATTCACAAATAGGTTAAATTTTGCCCTCGTACTTTATCGATTTCGAGTGAAATCTATATTAATATACTGTATTAATACAATAAAACTCGTTCTCGTGTTTGCAAAATACTTCTTTACATTTTCAGAAACAATAATGACAGTCCTTATTATTTTCACGGTTAAGTTAAGCTTTTCATTGTCAAAGCAAATGAGGTGACGCTTGTTATTGCAAATAGTTTTACTTAGTGCTGGAACATTAACTTTTCCGGCAACATGTTTTTTAAGTTATAACTCGTTCACTTGCTAAATTTTTAAGTTTAAAATTTATTCTAAAAAAACAACAATTTTACGCATCAGCCTTTTTTAAAATATAAACAATGCTTTCAACCTAAATTTTTGTAACCATTTACTCTGCAAGTTTATTGTATAAGATTTTGCTAAACGTAATTGTTTTTTTTTCATCACTGTAACTAGATTTAGATTTTATGAATTTATTATTACGCTTTTTATTTACAAAAAAATTCGAATACCGTATACTAGCGTGAATAAGCACCCACCCTTATCATAGCGAGGGGTGCTTATTCACGGATATGTTGTGTTATAAAATACGAAATAAACTACCGAGATATTAAACAAAGAATATAATTGACGAGCTCTCAATACATTTGCCTGGGGCAATCACCGCATTAATTTTATAGATACATCAGGGCGCGGCAACCAAACCACTTCTGAGCGTTACCATAGAGAGTATTTCGGCGTAGTCGTTAGTGGGTTTAGCGACGTCCGTCATGAAGATATCCGAAACTGGCAAAGCGATGCTAGTAATATAGAAGACGGACGAGTCTATGCACCACTTTCAAAATGATGGTTACGTTGATGTACGAAAGCCGATAAGAGTAATTTATGCCAGAGGCACCATTGAAAAAGATGTTGGGATACAGAAGCGCGTTGAGGAGCAACGGGTGAGTTTGTTATGCAGGCTTATATATTTGGAATCATGGGTGAAGAGCGGACACGAATGGTTGTAACACTTTTAATGATACAGAACGTGAGTTTATTTGCGACATCAAATATATTATAAAATCAATAAATCGGTATATATACGATGTCTAACTTTCGCATATTTCAAGTGTTAATTCAAGTTAATGTTTTGTCTAAGCTGTAAACAAAAAAAAAGTCTATTTTGTTTTGTTGATAAAATGCTTTTACAATGACATCCTTTAATAAAAAAGAAACTCAGAAAACCACCATTACGTTTGCAGTTAAAGGCGTTTAATTCAGCAAAGGAAATATGTTCTATTTCTAACACCACAATATCAACTTCAAGAAAGTGATATAAGATCTTTATAGACAGCTACAGATAACTGTTGAAGCAGTTAGTTCAAGAGAGAGTGAGTGAGTGAGTGGTCATCAAGCAATGGATGTCTGCATTGTAAGCTGACAACAATATCATGAATGACAATTTCAATACGGATTGGTTTACAAATAGTCTGTTTCTAAGACACACCTGCTCAACATTGCTCATAAAAAAGCTTGTGTCAGGTTTATCAAATAATAATGCTCAACTAACACTTAGCTTATTGGTATAAAAATGAATGATCAGAGAACTAGAGCAGTATATGGCAGAAGAATAGGACTGGATTTCAGACAGTATTTTAATTAACTGTATCAGATCAATGTAAAAACATGTAAAATTATTAATATGTAATAAATAAAATCTTTATTTTAATATTTTTTGCCACGTTTATGCAGTAGCTGGGCAATGAGTAAATAAAAATTTTGTTACAAGCTGTAGGTTATGTACACAACTTTCCGTTCTGAATCCAACGATTTAAGAAGTCTAAACTGTTTGAAGGTTGGTCGTGAGGTACCATATGACCAGCCTCGAAGACCCTAAGCCAAGTTAACAATCCTGCACATCTGACATTGCCAGCCCATACCCTAGATACGTCTTCAGTAATCCATTTTTTATCCTTGGCGGCGTTGAATGCGGTTCTACCAGACCATTCAATCGCCTTTACCCATGCCTCATTGCCCATCCAATTGCAAATATAGTCGGCGTCACCTGCATAAACGAGGACGCGAAGATTCGCTTCCAGTAGTTTGGGAACTAGTTGGTGATATGGACGCATCCTAATGACGTGCAAAAAAACGAGTTTAACTATTATGGTATAAGGTGATAAACGCCCACAAAGTTATGCATAGCTATACTGACCAATCAGCAGCCTTAATGAAACTAGTCCGAGTTTGATTGTTACAGGTCGTAAAACGGAGATCGGGCCTAACACCGAGTTTGCGTTTAACTTCTTCCCGGTTCAAATATTTCTCCATATATTTCAAGAAAGGATAACATAGATTGCTGCCCCCTTCACATTTTTTCCTAATATCGTAGACATTCTTTTTAGTCCGCTGAAATGGAGTCATCATCGCTTTCTCGCAGTAACCTCCAGCAGGTAGACAATTAGGCACGCTCGGTGATTTGTAACATTTCTCAATGAGTTGGGCACATTTGGGATACGCTGATCTCATCTTATTACAAGTATCGTCGTCGAGCACCGGTGGGTACGATGAATTGCAGGCCATATCAGGGTAATATTTGTATTGAACAAGAGGATTAACGAGGCCATTGCCAATAAGAACAGACTTGAAGTTGATGAAGATACTGGTTTTTGGCTTGATATTGTATTTGGCGGCGTGTGTGGAACGGATACCAGCAACGGCATAGTTGTGAGTGAGGACTTCGTATGCGATAGCCGGAATGTAATGGCCTGCGTAACTAGGTGATTAAAACAAATCATGTTGATATAAAGCTCTATAGTGTAACGTTTAGATCATTTATGCACGGTAGACTGACTTACGATTCACCAGCAATATGAAAGTCTAACTGGCTGTATTGTTGATATTTGCTGAAGAATATTTGGAGAAACGCTAATACGTCCTGGGCTGCAGCCATTGTATTATTTACTCCAGTACCATAAGAAAATCCAACGTTCACAGGCTGTGTTTGCATTGGAAAGTGTCAACGTTAAACATAAACCCAAACGGTATAGAAACACATGAGAGAATATTCGCTCTACCTGATCTAAAAATATGATCGAAGCATTATTATTCCATGAATAAGGATTAAATACTGTGTCAGTTCCTTCAGCATTGATCGTGCATGGACCCAATTCAAAAAATAACCCAGTCAAAGAGCTGCATCCAGGGCCGCCATTTAGCTGACAATGTATATACATATATTGTGAGATACACAAAAAGCTAATCATTATAGCGACTGGATGTAATAACATACCCATAAGATAATTGGATCAGTTGAGGGGTTGCTTCTTGACTCGAAGAACCAGAAAAAGAAATGTCTATTATTGCCGGCATCAAGATAACCAGAGTACTAAAAAAGGTAAGAGTAAAAGTAGTGAGCAAATAGTGGACAGTAAAGTTACAGTACCATGCCTATTATAGAATAGGCCGCGCGCGCATATATATAGATGTAAATGTACATATCTTACCTGCTTAACACTTTCATCACACAACGATCCTGCCTTCACTCGGATAGAATGCTCCGGAAACTCGTTATGTGTCAATATATCAAAACTATATTCCAAATCATCCAACTGTTCTTGCAGATTATGCTCGATATCTTCCATCTTAAGTATCACATCCTCCAATTTATTTTTAATTTTATTTTCAATAGTTTTTATCTTTGCTTGCAATTTTTTGGCAGCATATTGAACAGAGGACGCGTAATCCTGATCGACGAATTGTGCATTAATGAAGATGAGAGCCGAAAAGAGGAGGATGAAGCATAACGGACTTGTACAACGTATAGCCGCCATTTTTTATGGTGTTAAGAATAAATTGGACGGGCAGAGTAACAACCTACCCCGACTCCTTTTTATTATCAGAGTAGCGTGTGATACACACTTAACGCCATGATAATAATATAGACAACATTTCTCTATCAGCGCAATTGTTATTATCACGTGAAATGGAAATAGGACTAGTACTGGTATAAATGGAAGATGACAATGTAATAATAGCTACTATTATTTTAGGGAAAGACATCATCATTATACCGGTTAGTATTAGACATTATTTTGATAAGCACAATCGTTTCTGAAAATTCCCTTACATTCGACTTTTCCATCGAACAAGTGCTCGGGGACACCGCGGATGTACTCTCCACCGTCACGTTATTCGCTTGTTGCATTTCTAGAAGCCTCTAATTCTGCCCGTCGTTTCCGATTCTCGAGAAGAATTCGCTTTCGCTTTTGAATCAATTCTGCTTGTCGGTGTTCAGCTTCATAAATGTACCACCCAACTCCGCCAAAGACTGCTGCTGTCGCTAGATGCGTTATTGGCTCTGAATATCGCCAAGGCAAAGAATTCGAAGAGAATCATATGGTAAAATGAGTAAACATGATATTAAAATAGTAATTTGTTTAGTTTTGTTTGCATGCTTGTTTGTATGCTTGTTTGTATGCTTGTTAGTATGCTTGTTTGTTAAAGTTAAAAATAGAATATCGACATCGAAATAGATTCGAAGAAAAGTCTTAGCTTCGGATATTCGTTCAATGATGTAATGGTGATATGACCAAGTCTATACAACGCATAAAGACTAAAAGTGACACTGCGGAATAGAAGAGGAATGATGCAACTAGCCTTACGAAAGAAACGAAGGTTTATCTGAACATAAACATCAGTACATACTGTCGAGCAACGGTCTCTTCTCTAGCGCCATAGCAAGAACTCGAACAGCAAACCCGAATCCAGCCCATCCAGCAACGTTTCCGATTATACCGACCATATTATGATTAATCTCAAATTCGGCGGTATAAATTGGTACTTGGCTATAGTCCTTCAACTAGAGTAAAAAATGAAAGGTCAAAAATGTGTTTATCACCCACATCTCGTGGCACCATCTAATTTATAGATACTAGATACTGATGATTAATTATATCTAATCTCAAGCGTTTGGATTATCAAAAAATCTGACAAAAATTTTGCACAGCCCCAGCCTGATCGTGTTTGTTTATTTCACAAAAGCGTATTCTCGTTGCAAAGTAATAGATTAGAATGACAGCTACTACTAATACCTCGCCAAGAGCTGCTTTAGGCGGCTTTTCTGAACATAACGTTATTGTTGTATTGGGAGCTCAGTGGGGAGATGAGGGAAAGGGAAAGTTGGTTGATATTCTTGCACAGGAAGCTGAAATTTGCGCAAGGTTTGCGGTATGTACCTGACTATGGGAAAAGATAGAGGCTGAGGAGTTGACTCTTTGTTTTGATTTTAGAACAAGTCGAGTATATAAATAAGTTGTATAGAAAGCTGTAAAAACAAAATTTCAGTTTCGAATGCAGTTTTAGAACTGGGAGCGCGAGTCTGTAAAAAAAAAAGTAAAAGACTGTAAATTCAATCCCCAAAGGAGAACGGTGCAAACAAGATATTTATACTCGTGTTTTCTGCAATCAGGGCGGCAATAATGCTGGACATACAATTGTCGTGAATGGAAACAAGTATCACTTTCATTTGCTTCCTTCCGGTAAATAAATTTATCATTATTTATTCGTAATTTGGATCTTTTACGTTAACGAAAACTTACGGTTTATTATTCCTAGGATTGACCAACCCCAAGTGCGTATCAATTATCGGATCGGGCGTAGTCGTGCATTTGCCAGCATTTTTTAAAGAAATTGAAGCGCTGGAATCACAAGGTTATGACTTTCGAGTTATCATTCCCTCGATCAAAGTTCAACCGACTCGTCAAATCTTTTGAGCATTGTTTCACTATAAGCTAATCTGGCTACACCGTCGTCCTTTCCAAATTCAGGTCTCAAAGTGTCTGACCGCCTCTTTCTCTCGGATCGCGCTCACTTGGTTTTCGACTTTCATCAAATTGTAGATGGTTTGAAGGAAGTCGAACTGGGAAACTCGTCCATTGGAACTACGAAAAAAGGCATAGGTCCTGCTTATTCAAATAAAGCATCGCGTTCGGGCCTGCGAGTGCACCATTTGTTTAATAGTGAAGATTTTGCAAAAAAATTTAGGACATTGGTTGAAAATAGGAGGAAGAGGTACGGGTTTTTTGCGTATGATGTAGATCAAGAAATTGAACGATACAAGGTAAGAAAACGAAATATGAAATTGTATTTACACCTGAGACAGATCTTGCGTTTTACATACAGTTTTTCACTTGTTCTGTTTCTCAATCTTTGTTCTCTTGGCTTCAGAACTTTGCAGAACGCCTAAAACCCCATGTTATCGACACTGTGACATTTATGCATCGTGCCTTGGCTTCTCAGAAACGTATTCTTATTGAAGGAGCCAATGCATTGATGCTTGATCTCGATTTTGGCACATATCCCTTTGTTACCTCATCCTCTACAACCGTTGGTGGTGTGTTAACTGGTCTTGGCATTCCTCCGCAAAGTATCGGGAAGACTATAGGTGTTGTAAAAGCCTATACAACCCGCGTTGGCGGGGGGCCGTTCCCTACAGAACTGGACGACAAGATTGGGGAGCACCTTCAGCAAGTTGGAAGGGAATGGGGTGTTACAACAGGTAGAAAGAGAAGATGTGGATGGTTGGATTTGGTTATGATGAAGTACTCAGCCATGATTAATGGATATAATAGCTTGAACCTGACAAAGTTGGACATATTGAGCGGATTGAAGGAAGTTAAAATTGCTGTTGAATATAAAGTCGATGGAGTTCCATTGGAGAGCTTTCCCGGTGAGTTGAAAACCTGATGCAAGATTCCTTCCTTGATATATTTTTTAAAATACTGACGTTCACTTTTTTTGTATAACAGCTGACTTGGGTGTGCTCTCGCAGGTAACCGTAATATATGAGACCCTCCCCGGTTGGTCAGAAGACATTTCCGAATGTCGATCATTTGATGACCTTCCCCTCAACGCACGCAATTATGTTAATCTCGTCGAAACGCGTTTGAATGTCCCCGTTGAGTGGATTGGTGTCGGTCCGGGAAGAGATGACATGATTGTTAGGAAATAAAAAAAAGAATGTGAAATTAATAAGCGGGATGCTAGAAGATTTCATAGAGCCAAAACGTGTCTTGTACGCGTAATATATCAACTATTTTGAACTTTATTTATTGAGAATAAAGGTAGAATATTGAATGTTAAGAATATATTGAAAGAAATGTTGAGGGAAAAAATCAGATGCAAACTAGTGGTTTTCCTATGGCGTAATTTTGTTGATTAAACTTGCAGATGTTGAAAAACCCGACTTTTGACACGCCTAATACTAATGCAGTTCGTAGTGGTAAATCATGGCTGACGGTGTTTGGTTGACTATTACAGTTTCCTAAATAACTTGTTGTATTACTTATAAAGTCCAAAAAAGGGTAAACTCTGCTGCGCAAAATTAAATCTATAATAAATTAAAATTATGTTACAATTAGGAATCTACGTGTTATATGACTATACCAGACATAGCATTAAATTACTATAATAGTGAATATAACAATGTATTAACACGCGCTAAGTACAAACCAAATTGTTTAAGTAAACTGTCTAACGATAAAAATAAAAATAATGACACTTAACAAGAGATGACGCTTAGTCAATGTCATGCCACATATTAATATACACTCACTGGACAAAAGTCTACGTAATTTTTGTCGATCACATAGTAAAACATATGAAAAATCTATTTTTT
>CAJVPJ010001374.1:0-10190 GCA_910592205.1 Paraglomus occultum | reverse complement strand
CGCAGCCATTGTAGATCGTTCGTATCACGGAGCGGAAATCACGGAAGATTATTATCGATATCCGTCGGATCTGACAATTTCGTTGACTTTTTGATAATTGTTTCCTGCCTATTGTATACTCAATTTTGTGTGTTGCTAAAGTAATCGGCGTTTCACAAGTGGGAAGCGCGCTTAAGTTTTTAATTGTTCATTATAACTCGATTCTTCTAAAAACAGAGTTTCATAAGAAAATGAAAGCAGTAAAGGATGAAGTTGAACTAATTATTGGATTTAACGCCAGGAGGTTTATCCAACCAAGCAAATATATCTTTTACCAAGTAACACGGTTGTCCCATTTCTTTTCCATATCGCCAGACTATATAAACCAAATCATATTGTATGAACCAGCCCCACAAGGTAGACACGTAAAGCTCTGTGTGAAATAACACTACAGACAAGTCTTGTTCTTGATGCTGAGATATTGTTCCAATTTCAATATGGCCCATTGGAGAGGACGTCCTGTAATTAGTTAATGTGGCGGATTAAAACGAAATCGGATTAAAACGAAATTTTGGGTTTCCTTTTAATGCCACATATACTCTTTTACTAACAAATGGTATCCTAAATCCTAACCCAAATTCCCAAAAAAAGGCTAAAAATTATCCCCCCCCCAAAATTTATAATTTTCATACTAAAATAGAAAAAATTTCGGTTTAATCCGATTTGTTTTAATCTGTCACAGTTAATATGTCAAGGTTTTAGGTACCGTGGTCGTCATGGTGCGGCCGAACACATCACGTAGCAAATCAATTTTTAAACAAACTCTTACCTTTTCCTTTACGTTTCCAGAGTAAATTGTCAGTTTCGTTTTCAACAGGATAACTCCCCCTGTCCACAAGGCAAGCAAAATAACCGACCTGTTTCAACGCCATAGTCTTCACATTCTTGATTGACCCTTTTATTCGTCCCCGATCGAAGAAGTTGTGGACAAATGTAAATTTGCAATTATTAAAGAAAGGACTTTCAACAATAATCTGAATGATGATCTCTCTCCTTATATTAGCGAATAATATGAATGCAAAGGTAATTGAGCAGGAGTGGAGAAAGATAAATGATTGAAATTTTGTACATATTTTAGTAGCTGTGTTTGACAACATATACAGTAAGTCTACAAAAATAATTAGATTAGATTCCGGATATTTATGACGACTACTGTAATTACGTCAATCCAGAGGTTTAGAATTTCTTAACCCTATAACACCTTCATACATAGAATCTCTTCTCTCACCTTACGTCATTGTCTTGTCTAACATGTACATTCATGACAGTTGAGAAGATCGCTCAGCACAAATTCGAATGTGCTGAAGTTAGGTTTACTTTAACGGTTAAGGTTCCAGAGTAAGAGTAATGTCAATGCAAAAAGTGTATCCTAATCTTACAAGCACACTACCAACAATTATCACGAATTTCCAAAGATTGAATCGGAAGGTAAATCAAAACGCATTAAAGTTTGACGAGTTCCGTGTAAGATGACCACGAAACGGTTTGGAGGAATAGTGCGTCATGGTTTAATGAAGGAAAAAGTTGCCCTTCAACCATGATAATAAATTGCGGTTAGATAACCGCTCACGTAATATATACCTTTACGTATCCTCCATAGAAAATGATATTATGAAGGGAGCTCAATAATCAGTTATTTATTTACATTTTTTTTTACTTTTGGCACTTCTAGATAACTAGCAACCCCATAATGTCCAACGGATTGAGAGCGTTTCTCCACCATGCCAAGGAGATCCGTGCAAACTCCTCATAATTTGTGTCATTATTGTTTATGAAAAATATGTAGTCTATAAACAACGAATCGACTATATAATTATTGTTTACATAGATTGATCGAACCTTGCTTCGCTTTTGTGTGCGATATCGCAATGATTTATCAGCGTGTAATACAGGAGATTTCCAATAACGAAGTGTAACACTCATTGTTTCTTCACATTGCAATGAATCGCTAACAATATTATTCTGGGCCTTTTCTCGTATTTTCGCCAATCTTCGCCTCGAGTGTTTCCTCGATGTTCTCCGAACCCGTTGTCCCGCATATCTTCTGATGGACGAACTACGTCTGGTGAGGGTAGCACTCACCTCCCATGACTCATCCGTGGGTTCTATTTTATAATAGCTTGTGTTTATACTGCGACTTGGGAGATTGTCTTCAATCTGATTCTCATCCATGACCCAAACTTCATTTTGATTTCCCCTGTCTTCAACTATGGAACTATGTTTCGTCTTGCTGCAACTTTTCCAGAAACATCTCTTACGCTTTTTAGCACAGTTCAAAGACGATTTATGAAAGTTGTGTATGGCGGATAACACTTTTGATGCCGATATAAGACATGATGGACGCTTCGTCCAAGCCTGCTTTTTCCTAGTACGATCCTTCACAGTCTGAGAATATTTGCATGCTGGTTGTACGGATTTTTTACGAATAGCTTTCCTTCGTTTCAGCTTGTAACGAGTATGTTGAATAACCTTGTGCGAATGCGTCATGCTATTTGATTTTATGGAATGGTTAGAAGTTGGTGACTGATTTTTGTCCTCCCATTTTCTCTATATCCTTCCTCTGCTTATTTATATCCCCTCTCGCTCCCACGAAATGAGAATCGGGCTAACCAATTTCAAATATTTGTTCTATCGAAATTCCATTGTGAGATAAAAGAACGTATACCCGGTTTCCATAAAAGACTTTTTACCTCTCCCCTGCATGTTCGAATGATTGTTCTGGATGTCGTACAGCCAATCCATATTCAACGTCATTGTATATAGTAATAGATAACGATAAAGAAAACAAGGATAACGTTCGACTATTTTGTTGAACAGAAACGTATAAAAAACTCACACATCATTGCTATTTATTATGGACTGTTCATTATATCACAGACTATTGATCAATGGAAGCTTATATTAATATTCAACTATAAAACTTTGCAGGCATATCCCTTGACATTCGTGAACTAGTAATCGAATGCTGGTAGTGTCTTGGCCGGTCTTTTTTGAGAGTTCTGGCCTTCCTGTGTAGATCAGAACTTAACGATCTTGCCATGTTCAGGGCTGCTGATGTGAATTTTCGATATGACTCATCATCTCGCCATTTCTGTTGATCGAATATTGTGCGAAAATATTCTAGATCATCAATAAGACCATCGACTGCAGTAGCAAAACTATAATGTTAATAACTACTCCCAAATGAATGACTAGCATGCGTCACTTACTCAAAGTAGCCACATGCATCATATTAATAAATTAATGGTAAACAAACGAAGATATGCGAATAATACAAATAGATAAATAAATAACTTACTTTCTTGCCTAAGAATCGATAAGCCTTCTCTTCTCTCCTCTGATTTCGATAACAACATCATAGCATTCGCTTTCTGCATAAGTTTCTCCATACGTTCAGTATACATCTCCTGTTTCTTCAGAACGTCTTCGGCCATTTCCTGTGCTTGTGTTTGGGACAGACCGACGTGCGTGTCTCCCGTATTGTGATGAAATCTGTTGGTCGATATATGAGACAGTATAGAGCGTTTAGGTTGCATGGTGACCGAGTGCATAATGGGGAGTTCTTTAAACGAGACAGAGGAAAGAAACGGGCGTCACTGATTAGCTTTCGTTTATTTTATTATTGCGCTAACGCAATTTTGCTCTTTGTCACGCGACAGTTGCCAAGTCAAATGATCAACTTACGTGTAATGTGTACTAGTGAGTGGAAGGATGCGTTTCACCGGCCAATTAGATAACAGTTCAGCTAAAATAAGCCTAACTTTGAAAACGGGATATCTAAACATTATGTGTAATTGACAACAAACATTTGTAACAATGATTTCCTAACAGATTTTTTATTTATACTACAGCTGTTATTTCAGTATTTCGTGAACCGACGTTACACACGGATTGTTTACTAATGCATACAATAGTATAGCAATAGCTGATGATATGTATACAATGCAAATATCCTGTATTATGTCTCTATGCTCAAAGAAGTTACGATACCGTAAATTTAGTTGATCTTTCAAATGTAAAAAGTTTTGATATCCAAAATCATTATGTATGTCATCTGCCTGGTCAATGAAACGAGTCTCTCTTTCTTTCCTTCCGCCTATTTGGTAGATAACGCAGTAAGCTCAAAAGACTTCAGGAATTCTATCTGTAGTAAACATTTTAGACTGAACGAACGAGATAAAATGAACTTGGCTAAAGACTTTGAACTTTGACCAATCACAAATGATCTGCTTACTTTTAATGATCGACACACTTTTAATCTAACCAGGAAAATTATCAATTCTCCCAAAGATTATGAACCGCGAAAGTCGAACAAGTGATTTTATTATTAATTAACGAGAGCGAGCGAAGAGTCGAAAAGGCTGTCAGAAAAAGATTGTTATGATTTTATTGTTACTGGTTCGAGAGTCATAACCATTATTGGGTAGTTTTTGCAATTCTCAATTATCGTGAGCGAAATATCACTGCAAAGCGACACTTAAATTGGGACCAATTATTTTGTGTGTGGGATGTTCGAGTTTCTACTGTTAATTGCCCTCGGCTCATAATATACGTCATAGTAATAAAGCGCTCTTACGAATTTTATACCTCGTGTAACGTTTGATTCTGCCGAGCAGGGTTGCTGGAACTAGTATTGATGTCACTAAATATGTACATAGCAAGTTCGCGTTACTTTAGAAGTTTATATTGCAAAATAGCCTCGCGCTCGTATTCCACGGGTCCGAAAATTAGAAACATATGCACATTAAATTCAGCAGTACTTAATATGACATACGAAGATGATATCCGTTTAGCAATAGAACTGTCTCTGAAGGAAAGATCTCTGAGCGATAAACAACAAAGCTTGGAGTCTGTCGATAATCAAAAAGCGATAGCCCAAAGTTCCTCTGCTGACACACGTAATGACGCAAATATTTTGGGATCCTTACCAGATAGAAAACAACTAGAAAGAGAAAGGTTAGCTAGAATCGAAAAGAGAAAGAACGAGAGCTCGGAATGCGGCAGTAATGAGAAGAGACGGATAACAGATACTGGCGCTATCGGTCGCAATGACGTTGGTAAAGTCTATGATTGCAAACGAAATCAAACGAATTGCTTTGTAGTTTAATATTAATGTCGAGGGCGTTTTTGTAAATTTGTCCCCTTGCTGAGCGTAGCGTCAGGTCCAGTCTATTTAAATGGAATAACTAAACTAATACACGTCTCTGGGTTTGATGGAGACTACTTTCGTTTTGAGGATCTCATCCACAAGGTTTAGCAAAATCTTTCTATCGCGTGACGTTTCATGCATGTACTTGTTCTAATTGTCTCTCTCTTCACTGCGCATAAAAGGCGGGTCTCAAAAAAGGATTCTTCTCTACATACGTCTTTGATTCAGATTGGTTTCTTAGTCACATACCAAACGATGCGAACATTGTGTTAGCCATGCATTGGTCTCCAGATAATGGTGAGAAGGTTTGTAATAATCGAAACTGTTTACAGTTGAGCTCTGATTTTCTGAGTATGTCTGACTGAGAGTTTTTCTTATCGTCTTCTAGCAAGGTGTCTTCCCTCTTTCAACCTCCAAGTACAAGTTGACCATCGTCCATCCACCAATGCCTCCATCCGGATTTGGTTGCTTCCATCCTAAGTTAATGTTGTTATTTTACGAGAACTGGATGCGAGTTGTGATTTCATCAGGTAAATATCAAATAATCAAATGTTACTAATGCCTGACACAGCTTGGTAAATCAACTTACCCAAAAGCCCTGCTCTTCAGCCAACTTGGTGCCATACGATTGGGATACTATGGAAAACATAGCCTTCGTTCAAGATTTTCCTGTGTCTGGAAATACTGTATCTTCAATTGACGAACTACCATCATTTGCAAGAGATTTGTGCAGTTTCTTAACTGCTATGAAAGTGCCCGCTCAAGTTTGCGATAAACTTAAAGAGTATGATTTCACAAGCGCACAGGTTGTATCATATGGCGAGAAGCTGCAAATTCTTTGGCAGTCGTTTTTGATGCTAACGGAACGATTTTGAATTATAGGCCATCCTCGTTCCTTCAGTAGCTGGGACACATCGTAGTTCAAAATTAAAGTTATACGGTCATACGCGGTTAGCAGAAGCAGTTAGGACACTCTGCGGTACGTTGGATGATGTGCAACTTGAATGTCAGGTATCTAACATATTATTTATATGAATCATGTGTTTTTCCTGCCTGATTGTGAATTTTCGTCTAATGTAAATAATAGACATCTTCGCTAGGAAGTCTTCATCAGCGATTTTTGGAAGAGTTCTATCGCTCAGCAAGTGGACTCGACCCTGTTGATCGAAGTGTTGGGAAAAAAAAGGAAACGAGTGTGACACCCAAAATTGCTGTCGGTTTCCCATCACTAAAGACAGTGCAACAGTCAAGACATGGACCAGCGGTTTGAACGACTTGAATAGTAATAACTAGTATAGTGTTGATTTACAAATGTAATCAGTTCCACTAATTACATAATTTTCATACGAAAGGGTGCGGGGACAATATTTCTTTCCAGAAAACACTATGAAAAAAGTACATTTCCGAAACACGTTCTTCGTGATTCCGTTTCTCGAAGGCGCGGAACGCTGATGCATTTAAAGGTATTCTTTATGATGTATGGTAGTGATTGTTATTTGGTCAATTGCATTTCGCTTTCGCGTCCTAATTTAAATCTGTTACAGCTTATACTGGCATACACAAACCAACAACCAGAATCTCCGAATTACAACAGCCAATCGACTGATGCATCGTCTGCAAAAAGTAGAGTTACAGGATGGTATTATTGTGGCAGTCATAACTTCACAATGGCTGCCTGGGGCCAACTTACTACATCTCGTCAGAACAAACAACTACAATTGACTATAAAAAATTGGGAACTCGGCGTAATACTGCCTATAAAGGAGGATGATAACATAGACGATAACAACGATCGGCTTCTGAGCAGTGGTTTGCCTATACCGTTTGAAAGACCACTTCGAAAGTATTCAACGACGGATGAACCTTGGGTATGGTTTGATGTTTATTCCCGTATCTGTATAGTAATGATATTAATGAGCGATCCTCGACTAATACCGCGTGTTTGTTTAGATGAAATTCTTATAATTGTTTGTGGCACATAATCGTAGCTATGTTCCAATCATATCGCTAGATTGAATTATGTCATAAGAACCAATTCTCATGCATACAGGTTGTTTTATCTGTTTGTACTAAATGTCTCAGGTATACCACAAAGCATTCTACTTATCTGTTAGAGATACGGATAATTATAATGTTTAATAAAATTCCTATCTGTCGCGAGATCAGGTCCCTGATCCACCAAAACATTTTGTAAACGATTCAAATGAAGTACGTTTTCTCTGGCCAGGATATTTGATTCTGTTTATTGAGATAAAAGATGGGACGGATTCATAAATTGAATAAAACTTAGATTGTGGTAGAAGCGCTTCGTGGTCTGTGCTTGACCCGTCCATCCTTGCGATTTATTGAGAGAGAAAAGGGTAAGGGAGAATTTTATAATCGCAAAATGTTGGATAATTCCTGACTTTTAGCAATGATATTTCGGACACGGTTTAGTCGTATACAGGACAGATATCGACATAATCAGAACTAAACAAGTTACGCTTATTTCGGGCGGTAAGTTAATGACGGCCGTATTTGTAATACGGGTTCGTAGCATGGCATATTTATTTATCGGCACGACAATATACAAAACTAGGTGGAGCGGGTCATGAACCAGCACACGCGGGATTTGTTGGAGCAAATCTTTTATCAGCCGCAGTCTCTGGCAATGTCTTTGCTTCTCCGTCAGCGTCACAAATCCTGGCTGCTATTCGTCGCGTCCAATCACCCTATGGAACATTGCTTATAGTCAAGAATTACACAGGTGATTGTTTGAATTTCGGCCTCGCTGCCGAACGAGCGAAAGCAGAAGGAATCAAAGTCGACATGATAATTGTCGGTGACGATGTCGGCGTTGGAAGGAAGAATGATGGACTCGTAGGGAGGCGCGGTCTAGCGGGAACTGTATTGGTACATAAAGTAGCAGGAGCCGTTGCAGCGAATGGGTTAGTAGTCTAGAGTGATTTGATGAATTCATAATTGAGTTGGGTGTGTATTGGGTCAAGTATTGAATTGTGTTGCAGGGCTACTCTGGAACAAGTCAAAGCGGCGGCGCGAACGGTCATTGAAAATCTGGGCACAGTTGGAGTTGCATTCGATCGTTGTACTATTCCCGGGTCAGATAACAAGTCTTTGTTACCTGCAAATCAGATTGAATTAGGTTTAGGTGAGAGAGAACATTTTGGTGGATTATGTCTATCTGTAAAAATGGAGAAAAGAATTATTAATACCTCCGTTTCATTCCGTAATCTTGTTGAAATATCACGTTAAAGGAATTCATGGTGAACCAGGAAGCAGCCGAATCTCTTTATTACCTTCCCGAGAACTTGTACGACAAATGTTGGAAATGATTATTTCAAAAACAGATCCCGATCGGTCATACTTGGATATCCAGGAAAACAGAGATTCGGTTGTGCTGTTGGTCAACAATCTCGGCGCTACGTCTGGTCTTGAATGTAGTGTTGTGTTGAACGATGCTCTTTTATACTTGAGTACGTTACAGCGAATTTCATGCCCTGTAACTGATTACGCTTGATGTCTAAATTAAGTTATCAAATATCCTCGTAGATGAGAGAGGATTAGAAGTGAAGAGAAGCTTCGTTGGGTCTTTTATGACATCTCTAAATATGCCGGGAATTTCCTTGACCATTCTTAAGCTACCGCAAGATGAAGACCTGATTAAGCACATTGATAAACCCGTGGATGCACCAGGGTGGATGAATTACGTGACAGTAGATACCTCCCAACTTGATGAAGAGCTAGATGAGAAAGTGTCTGATTCGACTCACGTGCCAACCTATCAATATAAAGTTATTGGTAACTATGACAGCCATTTTTACTAATATTAACAAATTTGAGTTTTTATCCGTTTTTATTGTATGACTTTGCTGATACGTTTGGATTTTCAGTTGATCCGTCGCTCTTCGAAAGAACCGTCAGGTCTGCCTGTGAATCAGCTATCAAAAACGAACCTGAAATAACAGCTGCGGACACGATTGCCGGTGATGGAGACTGCGGAATAACTATAGCAAATGGCGCAAAAGGTGATTATACAGTATTGTACGAGCCTATCGAAACTTTTATGTTAACTAAGATACAATGATCGATTCAGCTGTGCTTGGGGCTTTTGAGAAGAATGAAATAGATTCAAGCGATTGTTCTAGGGCGTTACTTCAAATCAGCAATATATTGGAAAACACTATGGGTGGAACTAGCGGTGCATTGTATTGGTATGCCGACATATCTTGCGTATCTGGGTGTTTGTGAGCATTGACCTAACGCACTTTTCTGTTCACTTAAGTATATTTTTAAATGCTCTTGCTCGCGAGTTGAGAAACGCTGTTGAAACGCGTAAAAATGCAGGACATACTGTAGCTGATGCACAATGCTGGGTTGAGTCTTTGAAGGTCTGGGTTTTTATTTTCACTTATTGTCAGTAATTAAAATCTTGACTAACTATTTCGAATTACGCCAATAGAAAGCGCTTAGTGACCTCGAGTCTTACACACCAGCACGAGAAGGCGATCGTACATTGATGGATGCACTTATCCCCTTTGTCACGTCATTTTCACATGCAATTTCGGTTGACTCTAACATGATAATGGCGTTAACTAAGGCTGCTGAGATGGCGAGTCAGGGAGCTCAGAATACTAGAAATATGCGGGCAAGATTAGGCAGGGCTTCTTATTTGGATGATGAATCACTCATAACTGCTGGAATAATTGATGCAGGAGCCCTTGCTGTTACCAAGATTGTTGATGAAATAGTGAAAGTATTGACTGCATGATATGCATCATTCACGTGAATCGTAGAACTGAGTAAACAATAAATCATAGTTTATTATCACGCTATTAGGATATAATGACAAATAAATTGCCTAAAAAGAAACGGTAACTACAGCCCCAAAAAATGACCGGGTAACACAAAATTTTGTAAATCATACATCAAATTCACACACATGTAAACGCAAATTTTACTAATGTAACTGTACTTCATGCACTAAGTAAAGTTGCTCGCAATA
>CAJVPJ010001373.1:0-10196 GCA_910592205.1 Paraglomus occultum | reverse complement strand
ACGAGAACAAAGATTAGCAGAAAGGAATAAAAATCAGGGCGGGAGGGGTAAAGGATGCTAAAATAATATGTAAAAAATATTTTTTTTGGTAATAGATCAGAATTCGCCGAATTACCCTAGTACCCTAAAATCTCGATTTTAAAGACCATTTACAAAACGGTAATTTTTGCACCAATTCTATTTTACAATCCCTTTTCTATTTGTATGCATCTATTATAAATATGTTCTAGTTTATTATCAAAAGTTATAAACGGTTCAATAAAATTTTTACTTAGTAAGAACTTTAACTTCGCCAAATTACCCCCTTCTACCTTATGTTACATGATTTTTTGTTATGAATAATTTTTATTAATTAATAAGTGTTTTATTATTATCAATGATTAATAATTTACAACCGATACGAAACGAACTGTGTACAAAAATCAGTTTATAAATAGCTTTCGTTGCATGCATAAGTATGTGTTGTTTGTTTCACAATGCTCTTGGCATTCAATGCGGGGGCTGATCTAATACTATGATTGTGAATTGCAATTTAACATCAGAAGGCCAATTCCAAGACCGCGTCAAAACTCGGCAAGTGACCGGAAGTGCTCTGCTCTTATGTGTCAACACGGAGTTTCTGCGATTTAGGTTGAAATTACTCCACTTGCTCCACTTATTTATTATTGTCCAATTACAAATCACAAAAAATAAATTAGTCTGACACGTATCAGTTTAAGTTTCAATTTTCTTCCATATTAATATGCTTGTCAAGTTTGTAATTGTTGTTCAAATCCGTAAAGAGAATGTCTTATAAGCCCCTTTTTGAATTTAAATTATTCATTCCATACCAAGCTTAGAAAACGCCACAAATGTCCTTGCAGAATATATTCTTGTCGATAGTCATCAAGTTCTCAAGTTTGATTCTGCTGGCTGATGTGTAGTTGTCTAAATAGTAATAGATTTACATTTAGTGTAATAAAATGAGAAAGTCTTTATAAATCAAACTGAGAGCTGGTATTTGATATCGATTGAGAAAAAAAAATTGAAACCAACACAATTGTATAGTGAAACATGGACAAAAAACACTTCGTACTTATACTGTACTCGCTTTTGAGAGATTACTACATTTGATTGGTAGACACAATTACATATTAATATAGTAAATTAAGAAACTGTGAATAATAACAACTTTATTATGTGTAAATTATTAATTTGTGATTGACTTAATCTATTTGGTAGCGCGAAATTTCTGGTTTCAATGAACGCAGAACTGATAACGTCTTCTTATTGAAGACTCCGCCACTGGATTATTGACAAATCGCATTAGATTGTCCACACTTGCTAAAGCTGTTTTTAATGAAATTATAGGCTGCGGTTCATATTTCTTATCACTTTTTATTTGTTTCAACGTTCTGTGTGGCTGCAATAACATCATCATCGGTAAACGTTCGATAGGTAATTGCTCATCAATACAAATCCCTAGCTGAGTAATACAATGTTCAATCGTGTTATCCGTACTGGTATCAACACTATGGGGCACAAGAGGCGTATCTATTAAATGGGGCAAAGTGAACATTTGATCATGTGAGCTAAAAAAGGCTGATGTGGCTAGAAATGAACTAATAAGATGTAATCATATTACGATACGATACTATTGGTCAATTAAAATTAAAACAAATCACGTGATTGTCGAGTATAGACTAATTGATCATCCATCAATGAGGCTTCTTATTGGTTGTCTTAGATCCACACTCGTATACAACTCGCGCGTCGTGAAAAATTTTATCTACTAATTATAATGCCGATAACTTGTCTCCGGAGAATTATTACGAATAAAGAATTTCCGGCATATGATGATAACTGCCAAACGAAGATAATAATTTCCAAGAACCCCTGCAATGCATTCGTACTATTCGGAAAAGAATATATTAAGAGAGTTAAATTATGTCCATACGACTGGTGGAAGGAACGCTTTTCAACAGGCGGCGTAAGAATGAACTACCTCGAACCCTTCCAAGCACGTATATACATTTTTGCAGCTGAAATAATAATTTTGTCTTCAGGGAAAGTGATCAGACGATAACAGCGCGATCAACTGTGCAGCATCTCGTCAGCGAAATCATCAATAGTCAGAATGTTGGATATACTACTATCTATGAACATGACCCTGCTAATAATGACAACGTGCAATGCAGTAGGAGCATGGCTAGATAGACGGACGAAAATCGATACGGATTTAACATACTGATTGCAACATCCGTGGAGAGCCCATGTAAAGAAAACCCCCTGGAAAACGGGATCTTGTGCCATGGTATGGAGGATCGACGAGGCATTGGAGGTTAATCTGCGACGGGGATAACCGTCGAATTGGTATCGGAATGTGGTGTTGCATAAGGTAGTAATGTGATACTTTGGTATCCATTCGTGCGCGGATATTCAAATGTCTTGATCGCTTCCATGATCTAAGATGTAGCATTATTAATACACTGTCAATCGTCATTGGATTTTTTAGATCGACAATTGCATTAGTCCGCCAAGTTCTATCAGATGCTCTTTTCACGCCGGAATGTCAAGCATTAACAGAATAGGGAATTCTCATATCTAATAGAACGTATTGTTTACATTGTTATTCAATATATTCCGTCATTGCTACGGAACGCCTCGTGGAACTTTGCCAAGATTATAATCCAACGTCCACATCGACATTCAGCCTTTTCGTTCCTGGATCTCTTCGCACACCATCAATTACTCTCTTCCCCGTCTAACCACAACAATCGATTATTTTCAGTAATCTTTTTTCTATTCTCTCACATTTACGGTCTCTTTCCCAATTTGATAGGTATCTAGTGTATCAATTTGATTGGCGACTTTTTATGCAAGTCTTCTTATTGGCTCTTTGTTTCTCTCGTACTCACTCATCTCTTTACAGTCAACGATGACGACAATGAAACGTATGGGCCTGCGCGAGTATTTGGTAATGGTACTACATGGCGCGTCTTGCATTTATGTTATGGTCTGCTATGGTCTGCCCATCGCGTACATTTCATCGTTTAAACATGTTCCCAAGCGTCCATACTCCGACGTTAGTACAGTTTAGTCTATGATATGCGGAGGAGGACTTTTTGGCATTATGATTTCATGGACGTAAACCAATTAATATCATTACACGATTTCTTGCAACCCCACTTTCCACCTTGTGATCCCCGAGTACTAGCATTAGAATAAACAGAAAAAAATACTCACTTGTATAACTTCTCGACTGAGACAAACATCGGACGTGTCTGTCAACCCACTCCAAGTTTTTTTTAAGAAAGTAGCCATTATTCTCCCATATGTCATGTACACGTACAATTGAAAGCGCACATTTAGAGCACCTTAGTTCACGTGACCTCTCCACAAGTATACTATAGTTTGTTATAATGTAAAAAATTCATTGATGAATTATTATTTTAGAAAGCCCCGTACATGGGTTTTGGTTTTTATCTGTAATAACAGCTGGTCCTTATTCATTGGTCGCCAATAGCAGATAGTGTAAACGTTGATGCAACTTAGATCATCGGGAGGCGAAAAGTGAAACTTAACATTTGTTGCATTTCTTGAGAATGATAGAGAACACTATTATCATTACGTAACCGGACGTATAAATACCAAACAATGATTGGTTTAGTTGTACATAATACATTGAAATTGAACATTTACAGCTTCCCAACGTGATAAGTTCACATTCTCGTATAAAATAATATCATATCTTGAAGTTTAATAGCCAGTCTGAATATTGCAAGATTTCTTCCCTACAAGATGTTTGTGCATAATTAATATGATAATAGATACACAAAAAATGTATCGTCGAGATCTTTACCTCCTTATAACTGTATCTGGCTATTATATGCAAGATTGTTCGAAGAGTAATATATAAGATATATCCAAAAATTTGTATATACAGTCTGCCCACAAATTGGATAGGCAAATGCATAAATGCTGAAACGCAAAGTGACAATCATTATTTTTTGCAAATTTTAACTGAAGCCTTTCTTCTTCTTTGTTGCGGATATGGATGTGATGCATATGCTGATATTACATTGCGAACGGGTTGTCTTCGTACAAGAGTTCCAGTGACGGATCCGAATCTATTTCTAGAAGGCTTGGTAATCTCGACGCTATCCTCTGATGACTGAGTAGACGAGGCGCTTGGCGATTGCACGTCATCGTCGATGCATTCATCTGCAATCCTTGATAAACTGGGACATAGATATTGAGATGATGAAGAACTGGACAACTGAAGAGTAGGCGTAACCGGAAATGCATTGATGTCTGCTTCGCTTATGTCTTTACCATTGTGGTTGGATATTCGATCAACCGTTTGCATTTGATCACGTGATTTTTGTTGTAAAGTTAGTCCTGGGTCACAATCCATACCGATTCCAGAGTAGTTATTATTTCTGCCAGCGTCTCTCTCACCAACGTTCACGCGCTGTCTTAAGTCCTGCATGCTTGTAATCTCTTCTTGGATATGACCTATTTCTATGTCTATTGTCTTTGTGTCTTGCGTATTCAGGTGTACCCATCCATCCATAAAGTGAATAGACTCGATTTTCACATTGATTTGTTGTTCAACTAATACTTTCGCCGCATTGAATAATAGGACTGTTACTGCTGGTGATGAAACCATACTTGAACGGAGGAGGTAGCGGTCAGAATGGGAGATGGGGGAAGATCTTTCAGCGGCGTGTATTTATTATTGGGTCGGTTTGATTATTTGCACGAGTTTTGATCTGATTGGCTATCACTCACTATGAATTATAAAAGCGCGCATATAGCGTCGGTTGTCCAAGGTGATAAAGGCAATCCAATCATAATTGTTTGCTAGTAACGTTACAATGAAAGTTTAGGTTCAATGAAATATGGGCCATGTACATAAGGCATCAATTTAACTTCTGCGAAATTCCTCTGGAGCATCTATAAGTATCCATGTAAATGGCCCAGTCTATCGATTAGCATTTGCATCAAGGTTTGCATCTTTTGATCAAACGCAACTTACATTAAATGCTAAAGGTTTGCTACTGCTTCGAGTTCACAAGTTATATAAGCTTTACAAGAGCCTGAACCCAAACTTCATGTACCTTATAATCGATGCGGAGACAAAGATTCGAGTGGGACTATGTCATATTTGGAAGTTGACCATGGAGATTTGGGTTTAGGTTTTTGCCAATACTGTATTACCACATCTTCTAATCATATAGTTCTCGTACTTACGTGCATGGGTATGCAACAACCAGAAATCGTTGTCCAAGACGTCATCCATGAGTCAAAGAACAATAGCCTTTCTGAGGACGTCGTCGCTGTAGGATCGTAATTAGTGGGAAAGCTGAGCACCATCGCATCACAGGTAATGTCGTAAATATTATATTCCTACCAACACTTGTCTCGTTTAAATAACTCTCTGCTATTTATTGCGTAAAAAGCGTTAACGTTGCAGGCTTCTTTCATCGCAATAACATCATATCAACTGACAAATCACCTCTTCTAACTCCACATCAGTGGTATCAAGAGTAACTTCACGAACAACTTTTTAGCAGCCGTGCAAAGTAAATGGATTGATCACAGTGTCTTTCACAATATCTTCTACTCGGGAATTTAACAAAAGGTTCGATATTTACGTTTATACTAATACCATTGGTTGCTGGTTTTTTATAACCAAAGTATTTGCATAATAATAACTGTTGGCAGTCGCATCATCATTGGCTAATGAATAGCACGTGACTTTAAAAGAATGATCTGAAACAAAATACTGAACATGATATCGATTCTAATTATCCAAGAAACACGAGATGCAAGTGCCTAAATGGATCCCGTCCATAGCTACAAATCTCAGGGAATCGGTTAAGGTGAGTTTGGACCATTTATGAGCTAAAGAGGAAGTGTTATTAACTAATAGACAAAAACCTAGTGCCTTAACATCATTGATAAACGATATTTGTCTAAGCACTCACTGAGGCTGAATTGCGCGACGGTAGTGTTTTGTGGTCGTTTGCGTTCTTTATTGATGGTAGTGATTTGTGGCTAGGTCTTTTCCGTAAGCACGGATAGTAATCCTCGATCATTATTGCCCTCGAGTCGGAAACAATTCTCTATCCGTGGATTAATTCGGTAATAATATAACGCTTAAAGAGAAATAATTAACTATTGTAATTGCCACTCAGTTAATCGCGAGACAAATATAGACTAGTCTTATCCGCTATACGAGTTAGTGAATCTCTGATATAACGGATTAATTGAGGGAATGAAATACGAAAAGTATATGTTCAGAGTAAATGGACATTTGTTTAGTAACAAAGTATAATGAATATGAAATGATAGGAATCGAACACTGCGAACACAGTAAATTTCATCTCTTTAATAGAAGACATAATGGGCTTGAAGAAAAAAAAGATGGAAAAGTGTTTTTAATCCTTGAATTTATTCTCCATAGGAAATTGAGTAGCTGGCAGTTTAATCCAGAAGATATCTATGCACATGCATCTTCTAAACCGGCCTCGTTATGTACTTAATTGTTATGCCATTTCGCCCTTGTTGCTCAGTTGGTTCGATAAAATCGTAGACTTCTGATTTAAACGTTGTGCGCATGAATGCTATACGGAGAGTTCGTTTTGGACAACGTTCTCAATTGCATTATTCACCATTTTCCAAGTAATAGAATAGCCGACATTGATTGGAATATAATATTGATCGTATTGACAAATTTATCTTTCAATTTATATTTGGTGCCAACACGTTGCTTATAGAAACCGCAAAACCTTGAGCATATCTTTTACCAATAGTCGGACATTTACAATTTACTTCTTCATACATAATTATTTATCTATTACTCCCTTTCCTCTCTCTCTCCATTTAACCAAAGCCAACCTTTCTCACTTATTTAAATTAATTTGTTGCAAATTTTTCCTTTCGAATACATGATGAAAGAATTTGGACTATAATAATGATTTTCATCACTAAAAATAATCGGATACTACCGTATATTTTATCATTTCATAAATTAAACCCGCTAAAATTTTGTGTTGGCAGTAATTTTTATCTTTTTTCATAGATAATATCAGGAAAAATCTGTGTTGTATAGGTTAAAAAGTGTTAAATATAAACAATATCAATCCTAATATTGTGGTCATGCGTTTTAAAACTGACAGTACGTGTATTAATAGTAATATTTGAAAACGGACAATGCATATTGTGATATTAGAAAACGGATAAAGTTTCATATTTCCACAAAATTTGAATAAAGCAATTAAATTTTTAGAAAAATAATAAAAACGTGATCAAAGATAATGACCGGTTGTAACTTAAAGTTATTGTTCATAGATTATATGGGTACTGGATCCTTGATTGTTGGGTTATACATCGATAAAACGACAATATAAATGAAGCATTATTAAAGTGCGTTGAATTGGAGACAAATTTGCAAAATGTATATTCATCAATGAGATTTTTCTCGTAGAGTGAAGTATGTGCAGTGTGTTACTCAAAACATGTATGGCAAGAACTAGCGCTTGCAACAAGATAATGATCCAAAGCACACCTCGCGTGTTGCCAAGAATTTCATTGTCGAGAATAAAATTCGGGTTATTGATTGGCCGTCCAATAGCCCGGACCTTAATCCCATAGAAAACATGTGGCAAATAGTCAAAAACAATGTTGAAAAACGAATGCCAAAGGATATCGATAAATTTATGACTGAGGAATTAGAATTAGACGCAATTTCAGTTGAAACAGTGAATAATTTAGTTTTATCGGTGAAAAAAAAAGTGAGGTTATTTTGGAAAAGAATGGGGTTAGGATTGTATATAAAACTATAATAAAGTACATTATAAACTTTCTAAAACACTTGGAATTGTTTGAATAATTTGTGTCGTTGTCGAGTTATGCAATTTTTGTGAGGGCAATTTTTTTCGTCACACATTGTATTTTATTAGCGTTAATACCACCTCACAAAGAGTGACAGAGAATTCCAAAGCAACATGAAAAATATTAGAGTATAAACTTTTGTTTTTTGAATCAAGTGTTCAAAATTACTTTTAAAAGCATCGAGAGTGGAATCACGTAAACCGATGCAAAAATGCATGTTGTGATGATAAGTTAAAACCGTAATAATTTTTTAAAGTCTGGCTTCTGTGTAAGAAAAAAAGCATATACGGCGCCAAAATGAGGTGATCATAAGTTTCGCTTTTTGGATGTTCCCAAGACAATTTGCCATTTTAGAAATGAGCAAATTCAAAGAATATTTGCGCAATAATTGATGTTTTTAAACACAAAACATTGTAAAAGATAACAGAAACCAGGTTTCTTTTATAATCAACTCTTGAAGAAAAAAAGTTAATAGAAATCAGGTTACTTTATAGCTTTGCCCGAAAGATACGGAATGGCTCACTTGGAGCTCGCTCTATCCGGTAAACATCCATGTTTACTGAATTTAAACTACTACAAAATGGATACAAAATATGACAGCTGACATCATACGATCAAAGATATTGGCACACAAATATGAGGCATTGAAATCATACGATGCGAATGATGCCTACAGCCAATCACTATTTTACTTTTATCACGTGACAAAATAAAATCTTAGTTAATAACACACTGAATAAACATTTGTTCTAAAGTTCCAATTATAATCATGAGAATCTTTTTGTTTTTCGATAATAAAACGTCAATGTTGCTTCCCTAAAGTCAATATGTGACATAACACGAGCAAACGCACGCCAAACCTTTTTTTCGTGTAAAAAAGTTTGGTTTGCCATCAAATGACGTATAGCTCTATTTGTTATAATAATAAGTCAAAATCGCGCCCAAGTAGTCACACATATATACAACAATAACAATTGCGCTTTGATCTTAAAATATTAACTAGTAATATGTCGATCATACATACAATACAATGCGATACAATGCGATACTTCGTAATCTTGCAGATGTGGCATATCAGAATTGTTTATTTTCAACAATATTATCAATATAATATAGAAATAGATTTTAGTAGAAGCAATAATAAAACGCGATTGCTGACAGGAAGATTGTACTAGGTCTGCTGCCCACGTGTTTACATTTATCACTTTAATATATTGTATACAATAGTTCTACTACTATTTACGACTGCACGCAGTCACAGGATGCTGATAGGGGATACGCTTAACAGTGACGTATTCCTCTACGTAACCCATCAAATATTTCGAGGATGGAATGTTGCACGAACAAGCGATAATACAGTCCTTTGGTCAATCGCACTTTAAAAATGTCATGTGAGAAAGGCAGAGTTAGTAAAGAGCGATTTGATCAGATAATCATAGTGCTGATAGAGTAGATCGCGAGGAACTTTTATTCACAGAGTGCTGATAGTCCAAGTGAAACACTTAATTTAGTTCTTATATTTATTGGGATTATTAAATTCGGCACTTCCATACATCAAGCCATTACCAAACTATTTATGGACAAGGCAGTGCACATGGTCTAACGTGGCGCGTGCTCACTATGCTGAAATGACATCATACTAACAAATACTTGCTTTTTGTCAATTACCCCAGTTAGATTCGTGAAGTTTGGTATAAAAATTGAACGAAAATCAATATCTCGCTTTCCAAAATTTTAAATATGGATATGCATTCGATTTGGTTTTCGTTTATATGTATATTATTGCAATTAACAGCTGTCCTATCAATGGGTGGAGGAGGTGCCGGCGATGACGAAGGAGGATTCGGAGGAGGATTCGGAGGAGGATTTGGAGGAGAAGGAAATATCGATGGCTCTGATGATGGATCTGATAGAAAGACAGCTATGGTAGCGTACGTCATAATGTCGACGCCTGTAGGGATTCTTTGTTGTGTATTTTGTGTGGACCACATCATAAAGTCTTGCAAAAAGAAACGCGAAACCACTTCAATGCCATGCCCACCATACTCTGATCTCGAATCCGGTAATCTACCTCCTTCATATGGTACTCAACCACCCGCACCTGAGCCCGTCCATGTGCGCGGAAAGAAGCATGAAGCGACGACTGACTCGTATAGTGCAGGGAATCGTTATACCAAACAGCATCCGCCTCAGTTGAAGCTATCGTCAGAGAATGCCATAAGCGGTCGAGGTGGTGCGTCGACGTATCAAATCGTTCCCGAGCCATCGATTTCTGAGCGTCAGTTGGCTGTCGTATCAGAAAACGGACGTGTGGT
>CAJVPJ010001372.1:0-10204 GCA_910592205.1 Paraglomus occultum | reverse complement strand
AGTAAAACGTTCGCTTATTAGTACGCGTTTTCTTTTTAAGACGTCGACTGGCAGTTATTTCTCCGCCATTCATTGCTGTCAGCTGGGCCATTAAAAATATATCTTGTTCGGATCTTGAGAGGGCTTGAAACGCTTCGCGTAAGTCGGCAAACCTTTCTCTCGGAATCACTTTCGAGCAACCACATTTGCAACCTATCTCCAAGAAACGCGTGGCTTTTTCAAATTCAGTCGAACCGTTGTATTCACTATTTTTCATATACGGGTAATCCTATATATGTATTTTTTATATAAGACTTATTGTTCATTCGTCAGAAACGGGTCTAGTATTTTATTTGATTTTCTGCACACCAAAGATGATCAGAAAAATTAAGCTTTAGACTAAATAAGTAACAGCGAATGAGAATTAAATTTTCTCGTTCACAAGTTGTAATAGAGATATTAGTTTGTTGCATAATACACATGCTATAGTTCCTCCGTCAACGTTATAGCTTTGTAACGTCATAATGAGGATAATGCTATCGATTCTTCTTCGCGCTGACGTTTTAACGTCGTATTCACCACAGATTCAATAAAATTTTCTGATACTAAAAAATGAAATTATGTAATTCACTTTTCATATTTGTTATCACCCACTTTACCATCTAACACTTAAGCAACAAGACGTGCAATAAAAGAAAACAATTACTCTGTCTACTCTACCCTGTGTACACACTACTCTATGTCCCCAACGCCCGAGTCACAAAGTCGTTACCTGTTTGGGGAGCTGCAGCGTCTGCGAGTTTTTGCTGCAAGGACTCCACGTTCCGCCTACAACTGCTGACTTCCGCCTCCAGACGCTTGCTTCTCTGCCTTCAGTTCATCCTTCTCCTCTTTCCACTCGCTTCGTTCCGCCGCAGTTCCCTCATTTCCCCACAACTTATTTTCCAAGTCCGTCAACCTCTGCCTATATCTCCCCGTCCATGCCTGCACCTCGTTCTCCGCCTTCTGCTTCTCAACTTCAGCCTTCGCCAACTCTTGTTTGATGTCTTCCACGCTTGCCATTTTCTTGGTTTCGATGGAAGATGTGCTGCTCTGCGCAATATGATCTAATCTCGTAATATACTAGCGCTGATCAGTGGCTTAATCAATGACGTATTACGTAAATCTTTCACAATGTCCATTATATGCAGAATGACCAATGACAATTGATGCGCAGCAACGCGCATTTGTCTATTTAAGCATCATCGCAAGATTTTATTATAGAAGCAAGCACTAGTCGCTTATTTTCAGAAAAAGAAACCACAACTCAACAAATACAAATATCGTTTAATACGATAAAAAACCAGATCTAAAAACAGAAGTCTACTCACACACACAGCGCGTTTAGACAATCAAAATCAAATAATATCCATTGACAAAGGTAATAAAGTTAATTAATTATGAGCATTTTCAGAAAAAAATTTTCGATGCAAAGGCCCAGAGCGAGCAAAATTTTATTGGGTTTTTAGATAGCGAATGAAATATATGATGCTATCAAAGAGGGAGGGAGTACGCGGATCCTAGGCCATTTAATGCGAGTCCCAGCATCATATTATTTCTTTGCTTTCTCACGTTTACGAAAATATCTATAGCTAATTTGTTTCTATCACTAACTACAAGATTCTCATCCCTGTACTCTTTTATTACACTAGATTTTCGGAAGAAGTTATCTTAACCATATCTACGAAATTTCTGTCTATCTATATTATTCCCCATAGTAATAGGAGAACTTCCTCGAGATTAAGTAATTTCGAATCTACAGCATAAATTCGGGAATTAACAACTGAGGTAAAAAAAATAGTGCAAGACAACATTACCGATTCACATCGTGATGACATAGCTAGCCGAGCAACAAACCAACTTACCTTATTATTACTTTGTGGATATACTCGTTTGATCAAGTTGTAAATATTGGTAAGTTTGATTAGATTTTATTAGTTTACTTGATTTTTGCGCAAGACAGATAAAAGGGTTCACTAACTGCCTCGCCTTCTTTTTATATGATTTGTAATGGGTCTAAGGTTCGATTTTTGAAATAACCCTTTTAAGGGAAATACATTATTATGATCACCACTCCTTAATTTACAATAGAAAAATTTAACGCTATCCCGTATATAAAGATCATTTTTTTCACGTAAAGTAGAGAAGATGCGAAACCGATTTTTTTAACTTGATAGAAAACGTAATCATATATTACAGGTATTAGCATTTCTTTGATTATTAATAGTGTCTATAGTTTATTTCTAGAATTATTCTTTAACAATTATACAAATCATTTTGCAGACTAAGAATGAACGTTAATTTAGTTTAATTAGCAAGAGATTATGTAATGCTGATAAATCATGGATCGCTTTACTGGTAATCGCATTGACCACGAATGAATATGAAGTTTAGTGGAGTAAGCACAGACACGAAGTGTCATGATTCTATGGTTTGTTTCACAATAGGTGCTAAAAATAAGGTTGATATTTTTGTGCGTCATCACAGATTGTTAAATCTCTTCCAGTAATAGAAGAAAATATATATATCCATCAACAATAGCATAGACTAGCCAGCTATCTTCTCGTAACTTTATCACTCGAAGCTAGAATCATATACTATATAAATTGGAGTTTGGTTTACTTGTATTTCTTTTTCCGAGGGACAATGAGGAAAAAAGGCTATAACGTTAGTACTAATATAATCAACTCCGATAATAATTCCAAACATGGGTAGTAACATCTGAACCAATTCAAAGAATATATCGATCTTCCAACTAAACTAATTAATTTTCATTTTGTAATACCTTATTTCGGAGAAATGACACTTTGTACCTACTCTTGATCCCCATTCCTTGATCCTAAATCATATAAATTAATATGCGGAGCATAGAGTCTCTGACTTTATGACACATAGCCATTTACCACTTCATCAGCCCGTGCACGATCGTCAATAATGCTACATTAATGTACACATGGTTCGATTATTAGCATTACGTTCAAAACCCGAAGTGTGGATCGAATATCGCCTGCCGAGATGTATGTATTGATAATATATTAGCAATTTCGGCGAGAACGATTTTTAACTTGACAGTAAACGTAATCAGTTTTTAGCATTTCTTTATTACTAATAGCATGTATTCTTGTGTAATCGAAGATAGTCATGCAAATCATTCCACAGACTAAGAATGAATGTTAATTAGCGAAAGATTATGTAATGCTGATAAATCGTGGACCGCTTTACTGGTAATCGCATTGACCACGAATGATTATGAAGTTTAAAAATAAGGTTGGTACTTTTATGAGCATTATGTCCGAAATGTTTATTCTTAGTGAAGTTCATCAACAACAAAATGTTTAATTAAAACGTATTTCTAGTCTCTACACGAAGACGTGTGCTGAAAATCAATAGCGGAGCTTTAGTAAAACTAAAGATATAAAAATCTCGGATGCGGATCATCTTTAACGCGGATGTGCTAGCTTCCAGCTATTCCATAAATGAGGTTTTATCCTATTAATATGCGCTGATTAAATAACGACGATCCGATTTTGTATAAGTTTCACCAGTATTAGTAGTGAATAATAGTAAATGTCCTCATAACATCAACCAAAAAAAAAAAAAAAGAGTTTAATTGAGTATTGACAATAAACGCGAAACTTGTGAATATGCGAAACAAAATTCTACCTTGAACCATGCAGACATTGCCAAACACTTTAATAATAAATATAATTTTAACATGAATTGCTCAACTGTAGCCGAAATTTTATAAAATGGCTTAATATACTTTCAACAAAGCATGATCCTAGTACACATTCTGCTAAGTACCCTAAATTGAACAAATGCAAAGCCATGGAACTGTGGGTACACCAAGCTATTGTGATGAATCTGCCAAATATCTGAACCTGCTCAGTCTCAAAGAACTTGAATCAAAAACGTCAAAATCGAATCTTATTTTACAAAATAATAATTAAAACTTATTACGTAATACTGTATATGTTGATTAATGAAACCCTTTATACAGTCACCCTTCCTCACTGGTTTTGCCCGGCCCAAGTGTGTCACTGTAGGGGAGGTCGACTGTATTAGCAACTCATAGGCAGACCTTGGACCAGTGCATCTGTTTCTTTGGGAAACTTACTCTTAATACAGATTTCGTCTTTTCATAGCCAAATCAAAAGACTGGAATATTGGGTACGCGACCTCCACGAACATAGTTCGTCAAATCCATGTATGGCGTAACCTGGATTGAAATTCGAACGCTTCTTACATGGGGGGCCCCATTTGGAGCGCCCACTGTAATTGCCTGATTTGAGTTACAGCATTTATTGCATGTTGAAGACGACAGCCACGTCTGTGGCGAAATATGCTATATTGAATTCGAACAAAGCCTGCCCTCTGAAGTATACGCACGACTTGTCTATAATCGAACCAAATGAAGCAGTCAGCGCTGTTGCACCTAAATCGGATTGTATAATCCAATTCCACGGCGTCACGTACTGTAGGCATAAGTTAATTGTGTTACCCGGGTACTAATAGCATAATATTATTATGCAATTTATCGATTACAGGCCAAAAGTGCCAATGATGTCATCGAAAATGTTATGTGAGTGCAAAAAGTCTTGGGGTAGTCATTATTATTATTATTATTATGTAAAACGATACACAAACACGTTTCCCATGCATTACTATTACTCCAGTTTTGGTAACTGATACTCGTGGGCACGCAACCGATAAAAATGGGCGTATGGAATCTTTCGTGAGCATATGAATTCTCACCTCTTTCCACTACCTCGACCACCCCGAACACATTGGTATGTCAAAAGTTTTGTTTGCATTTTTTTCTTTTGTTTAAAACGTTGGCGCGCCGCCTGTGATATGATGAAACGTCGCATTCCAGATACAACAATCTGAGAGAAAAGCGACAAAGATTATAATCTTTTTGGCTCTTAAGCTCTTGACGCAGGCACAACGTTATGAACAGATAGTTTGGTTTTGTTTTGTTTTTTATAAAAGTGGCAGTTACAGTCTTCTTTTCTTTACAACGATTTAGGTACGAATTTACTCGAATACGCGAAGTCTATGAATGCAGCAAAACTTACATTTCAGCACGTACTCGTCTGTCGTCTCGCGTTTTTTTTTACAACAATGTCGTCTAGCTGAATAGAATAAAGCATGTGACCAACACTTACTCCTTAAAACTAATTTTTGTGTAATTGCTCGTGATTTCCTAATTAACTTGCTCTAATTAATAAAAGTGCACATTAATTGTTCAACTATGATTAGTGATACGTATCACATTCAATTTCTGTACGAGCTGAGTTGAAATTGCTGAATTTGCTTCACGCCGAAAGTTGCGTACTATTATAAACTCTATCCATAAACAGAGAATTTATGATCCTCTTTCTCTATTGAAATCTGAAGTTGCGAAGCTTCGAAGGAGGAGGAGAGACAGCACCATCGCAGCTATTTAAAGCTTCATATTCAGGTACATCACTAATTATTAAACTGATTTCTAATTACAATGAATCAACATGTGAGTACGATCAGAATGTTCGAGTATGTGTGTTGGTATAACGTATTTTATTAAATTTGAGTGCTTATCTTATGCCGCGCCTTTACTTTTAAACATTAAAATACGTTAACGTCTCACAGACAACCTCTCCTATACGCGATTTTTGATACTCAACTACCACACAAAATAGAGGAAGACAGGATACCGAACAGATATTTGTACAATCACGTTCGTACTTCTCCCAAACACTTATATACGCGATACTCTTCCGGCACTAGATGCTACATTAATTCGTGGCTTGTAAGATTGCCAATTACAACGTGCGGATAAGTCCATAAATCGCTTCCTTTACCACATCACTCTCAATATGCACACAAATCATACGTTGAATCAGACAAGAGACATACGCAATTGACATTCATCGACTAAGGGCAATGGGGTGACGACGCACGTCTAACTGACGTTAGCACAGTAAGGTATTAGCATAATTAGATGAGGTTGCCCAGAAATCTTTGAGACGGCAGTATTACGAGTTTGAACAACTCGAATAGTAATGACAGTACCGTATGTGCATGCTTGCTTGAAGTTGTATTTGAGGGGACTACAAATTAACGTTCTCATGCGTGACTTGCATCCCGAATTTGTTGTAAGTATTCCGTTTAAACAAAATACGTGTGCGATTTGTATATGACAGACTGCGATATTAGCTGTGATCGGGATGAACCACTGCAATAGATTATCGCTACTACTAACGACGTTTGCATATATCTGTAGGAACCGAAGCCGTCAGCAACATTATCACCAGCTATTATCTCCAACATATTATTTACGGTCAGTGTAAATGAGAGTGTGAATCATTACTATTGCTCGTGAATTACTTACTACTAATATTTCACGTTACTAGGATATTGTCGAATTACATACACTCTACATGTTACAGAGTCTGAACAGGGTGTATGCAATGAGCACATGAAGATGCTGAGACGTGTTATAGTTACTAATAATAGAAGACTATTTTGGTCGTTGCTTTTCGGAAGAATCGGTGTCCAAATTCAATCAATACTTAATATTTCGTGTCAATTATTTGCATACACATGAACAACAGTTATCATTAACAGGGGCGTGAATTTTACGAGCATTGGATCCTTGGTTGTTGAGTTAGTGTCGATTGACAACAAAAATCGATTTCGCGTCTTCGAAGAATCAAGCCAATCGGTATATCCAAATTCAAAGCGTACTTAATATTCTGTGTCAGCTTTTTGCATTTACACATTGACAACAGTTATA
Organism: Paraglomus occultum; assembly: GCA_910592205.1. Classification (NCBI taxonomy): domain Eukaryota; kingdom Fungi; phylum Glomeromycota; class Glomeromycetes; order Paraglomerales; family Paraglomeraceae; genus Paraglomus; species Paraglomus occultum. The sequence goes on along the minus strand of CAJVPJ010001372.1, from coordinate 3,408 downwards.
TTTAACATATGTATGAATTTCATGAGCATTGAATTCGTGGTAGTTGTGTTATTAGTGATTGATGACGAAAAATTGATTTCGCGTCCTCGACAAGCCAATCCTACATATTATATACGGTATATACCATTACGTCCCAATTTTAATTTCTCAATACGCTGTCCGAAAATGAAGGCAATAATGAAAGAGGTTAAGTTAATCAGAAGCACATTTCTTCATGAATCTTCATGACTAGTAATGCAACTTGTTCTCGCAAGGTTTCCGCGATGAAGCCAAGACTGTTGGTATTTACGTAAACTTGCGGTAGTTGTTGTAACGGCGAGTTGTATTTCAAGGCGTATAAGGGAAACTTTAGTGGCCCGCTAACAGAATAATCTCTGATTTCGCATTGCGCTTCGCTTTACCCATATATGTACTAGTTACGAAATCTTTCTTTCCTCTTTTCTCGAAAACTGTTGCTCTAATAAACAAAGTAGCAATAATGAAAAAATAGTTCAACGTCAGAACTATTCAGAGTTTAGTTCTCTCTTGCTTATCGCAAAATGCTCTCAAACGACGCTTTGCATGAGCTTTTACTGCTCGAGACAGAAACACTTATGAAGGTATTTAAAGCTCCTGCATGTAGTCCAGAGCCGGCAGTAAGTTTTTTTTATGATAGTTGCTAATTGCATGTGCATGTAATTATCGTTTGAACGGAATGGTTCGACAATACACAGACATTTGATCATAGGAGATTGCAAATGTTCGCGTGATGTTGTTGATATACTTTGCCCAAGGTAAAGAATTAATTGTTATCGACTTAACTAGCGCAAAAGAAGACGCTCTATATCTTCGCAAGGGATAGGACAATATTTTAAACTTAGCAAAATCGAATATAAGAACTATATAACGGGACGTAAAACAAAAACAACACTACATATTCATTATCTTGGCTAACTTTCCAAAACTATTTGCTGAATTTCGTAAAGATCAATGATAAAATTACCACCAGGAATTGCAGGACGAGAAACCAGTGGAATATGTCCGATAGCTGGAATAGGTGGGTCTTAAAATACATCACTTGTTGGAATGTTGATGGATTACCCGGAGCAATTACACCCAATGGATTGACTACTACCTTTTGCACAGTCCCAAAATGCCACTATTTTTAGACATATACATGTAAATATCGAAAAATAAAACAACCGAATCTCTAAACAGAGTTTAACATTACTTTTTGGTTGGCAATCCCTGTCTCTATAATTTAGCTTAATGTTTTTTAGAATATCAACTACGAAACTATAATAAAATAGTTAATAGATACATACCTTCGTTGATCGATTAAATTGTCCATGTGTATTTCGTGTAGTCCTCAAATCATAAAGTTTTATTCCTGATACACGTCTCACGTACTTCTGACTCATCCAAAGTACACACTTATTTTTCAATCCACGGTAATTTTGACTAACTGCAAGCTCACATATTATTCTAGCATGAGAATTCCCCTACAAAAGTATATGTATTAGAAAATTGTATACAAAACAGATAATGATAATATACACCAAATTTAGTGCACACTTGTGTTGCTTGGGGAGGTCCAAGATTGAGAGGGCCAGGATTGGGAGTCTTGAAACGTATGCCTCACCCGGACGTACTGCAATAGCCGGTGCAATCTTAAGTCTATCTGCATTTGGTGAAGGATGAACTATAAAGATATAAGATATCAGAAAATCCGTAGAAAGTCAAAGATCAAGCAAGCTTGAATTTTCTTACATGGTTGACCCCTAATGACTATTGTGGTTGGAATTTTGAAAATAGTGCAACAACGGCTTCATGTTCTTCCATGCACATATCAACAATAAAACGTTGCCGTTATTATACTCAAGCTTGTATCCAAATAGTTTACGGCTTTCAAGAAATTTGTTGTTTTTATCGATATACAGTCAAACCTGGTTATAGCGAAGCTTTGTTATAACGAAGATCTGTTTATAATGAAGATTTTCTCTTAAGCCAATCAAATTTGAGTATATGACTGACTATAGCGAATTTCATTAAGAAACCTGGTTATAATGCTTATAACGAAGATTTGGCAGAACAACATAATGTGCTACTAATTGACTATAACGAAGATCTTCCTTATAAACAGACCGACCTTCACTATAAAAAATTGTACCACCATAAATTCGTTACTATTCGTTATAACCGTTAGTGTAACCTAAATCCATAATGGCACATCTTCAAGATAATAATGAAAAGTCTTTCTTGTCCTTCGATCTTTAAATAATGTCAGAAAATTTAAATACAAGAAAGGCGAAATTAAAACGTAATGCGTTAACAGGCGAACAGAAAAAGAAGTCATGTCTAAAAAACAAATGAATCCGAAAATTACTGGTATTGATTTAGCTCGTGAATTTAGCATTATTATAAAAAATTTTGTTCCTAGCGATCTGGATATATTGAACCTAATTATAAATAAATTATAATCTTCGCTATAAAAGTGACCTTGGTTATAAGAAATTTCTGGTTATAAAGAATATTTTCTCTGGTCCTGTCGAATTCGTTATAACCAGGTTTGACTGTATTGGAACCAATCTGAAAAGGCAATTCATATGAGCTATGGTGCGGGACACCTAAAGCCCGAAATAAAATACCCGACTTTCAAAACCCTAAGGCCTTTATATTAGAGGGTTTAGAGAAAAACTAATCCGTAAGAATAATAGAGCAGACGAAGTAGAATAAAAGTTACGGTTTAGAATTCTAATTGACTAAAAAAAAGTTTCGAGTTTTAGGCATTTGAAAATGAAAATTTCGGGACATCTAATTTGTGCAAATATTTGCGTAATATTCCATTATCCAATAAAGTGAAAATTTAGCATTATTGTTCTCACTTATTGTTTTAATATGCCTCGACCAAATAAAAGAAAAGCCGCACATAAACGAATGTCTCGAGATAAGAGAGACAAATTTATTAAAGAAGACGAACTCAACCTGATGGATACAGCACATTCGAATTAAATTAATGGACACGGGATTGAGTGATGCTTCATCAGGTGAAAAACTTTGGGAAAACGATGAGATAAGTGATTGGGGGAGTGGTGATATTCGGGACAGGCTTTCAAAGGATAACCTTTGGTTGAAGTGGAGAGCGAATGCAAGTTTAGAGAAAAGCAGACGTGGTCCTTATAACATAGGGAAAACACCAAAATCGACGTATTATGATAAAATGTGGCGATATATGGATTTGTATAGACATGGATTTACAGGTAAATTAGCAGAATATGCTGCTAGAAATATAAATCGCACAGAAGAATCCCCGAAAAGGAATTAAGATCGATCAATTTTCTTAAATGCATTATTATCCCTTAGTCTGTAGGCCAAATTTTGACGAATTTGCCCCTTTATTTTGTTATGCAATTTTAAGAATATGTTTGT
>CAJVPJ010001371.1:0-10215 GCA_910592205.1 Paraglomus occultum | reverse complement strand
ACGTTTCAGATCAGTGGTGTAACTTGGGGATTGAGATCACTCAAGTTCAAGGCTGGGATTGCGATCACTGGACTTGGACCACTCCACCCGCATTGCCTTAAGGATCTGCGATGTATGGGGATTGCGATCACTCGTACGCTTCCAGATCCAGCATAAAAAGAGCAATTTACAAAGTAATCTAATTGTTATAATTTAATGCTAATATTTTGTCTTTATTTTCTTTTCGAGATATGAATAGACAACACGTGCGGGCTTATGAATATTACGGAGAAGTAGCTGTAATTTTCGTCGGTAAGTTTATATGACTTGTATTTTTAGTTCCTATTATGATCAGCTTATTAACACATTTTATTCTTTACAACTAATAAGCACTATGAATCCCAAAAGAAAGTCAGCACACTGATGCAACTTGTCAAGATAATAATGTCATAAACTCAAATTTGTAGGTTAAGCACGTTGATTCAGGTCTTCAGAATACTTTTTCTACAAATTGTGCATTGATTTATGCAAATTACTGGTAGTTCGCGCGTGGTTTATTTAATGTGTTTTTCTATAAGATTGTTGATAAAATAACTGGGTTCTAGACTCAGGCAGAACTGAGACATGTCCCACACTCAGGTACAGTCTGATTATTAGGCGAGATGTTATGATAAAAAGCTCTGTACAAAATTTGGTGAAAGAACAGCTACAGTTAACCCTGTAGAAGTGTGGCATTGAACATGGGGACTATAGTGGGAGCCACCCATTTAGACGTTTTTAGAATTATCCAAGAAATACAGAAAGAACAGAATCAAACTCAACTTGAGATAGAATCAATTATGCGTGAAGCACCCAAAAATCACAAACTCATTTATGTGATGTATGTGCTGGTTTTATTTGGTAAGAACTTTAACATTATCAAATTACCCTTGCCTTGTTTATTAACCAAACCAAATTGTGTTTATTGTTTTGATTGACATGTTACATCTGGTTTTAAATTTTTTATTTTTATTTTTGCATAATAGGTCTTGCAAAGAATTGACTCTATGCAAAAAAAAAAGCATTATTGCAGCTAAAACCAAACAATAATGATGCAAATCTGTTATGATTATGCAAAATCAAACATGGTAGAGATTTTAAAATTATTTTTACTATTACAGTGTAATCTATAACAATTGAACAAAGACAAAAATCCGTTTGGCTAATATGTAGTAGTAGGCAAATATGGCTACATATTAATAGTGATAGTATGGGTATTAACATATCAGATATAAAAAAAAGCAAAATTAAACATAAAATGCAAATGCCAGATTATTCCTGAAAAGTAAAGTTGAAAGATAAAATAATTTTTTTATTATTGTCTATCAATTTTTAACATAATTAGATAATAGTAATAGTGTAAATAAGATAAAAATCTGCCTAATACATTATTCCCAGGCCACGAAAACCTGAGATCATCAAATGTCTATTTGGGCAGACCGTCTGCCAGCACCAAGTCGTCAAGGTTTTCAAATCCACTTCAACATAGGCATTGTCCCATGTGTTGTTTGACTAGTTGATGTTAACAGTCAGAGGCACAAGATGAGTTGGTAAAGGTTAACACGCTTGAATGAACATGCATATATTCTTACCTTCAGCCCATCAGACTCCGGCTAAGATACTCCTGACGATTTCCAGTAAAAATCATATGCCTATTATATGTCGTGGTAGGCATCGACATCTGCCAACGCCATGTTCCGCAAGAATCCATTCCAAGTAGGCATCATTTCGGCGACATTGTGTTTTCTCGACTAAATTGCTGTTAGTGGCCAGAGTAAAATTAGTAATTAGTAAAAGTTAACACACTTGAATAAGCATACATATTCTTACCTTTTAAATATCTGCTGTTCAGCGTCCTCTCAGTCCGCCTAAATTCGGAGTAGGGTATACACCTAAGATGGGTACATTTCTGGCGACGATTCTCCATTTGTAAAAGTTTTTGAAGATTCGATCAAACGGCTGACGGGTATTTATCCATAATATCAGATGAGAGTAATAATAATAAATATAAAGAAGAAGACGACGAACAAGAAGTCGGAGTTCAATGCTGGAAATTCCGGCTTAAGATACTTCTGACAATTTCCGAGGAATCATCCGATAATCGCATATTACACTTCCAAAATTAAGTGAAAAGTTTGTAATGTTACTATGATAGAAATATTGTAACGATTGAAACAAACGATGTTATCTGACTACGGGATTTGGTTTTACGTTAAATGGGCTATTTATCTAAAGACTGAACAGTCCGGAGAGTTTGTTCTGCAGATTATTTACGCTTGGAAGACTAACACAACAGGTTTTGGCGTAATATATTCCTTTTGTGGACGTACAATAAGTAGTCTTATCGATTGGATGAGAAAGTGCTTCGCATCGCCGCATACACATGTGACACAAAGAAAGTACAATCTAATGATTGTCGTTTTTGTTTCCATCAATTCCGATTCATATCGCCGTTTGCCCAAACAGTGGAAAGCACAAGCTTTACATTTCGATTCCTTCAGTTAACGCACAATGGGAATTAAAACAACCAAACTATTTAAGGCGATATGATCTAGACCAAAATCAGTTACCCTTTTATTGCTTATCGTGATTAGTAAGCTGATTTCTGAGTTTCGCAACTAATCCCAATCCAGTAGACGAAACGTGCATGACTTAAATAATTGTTACAAGCCCGGAACATGTGAGTCGCTAATCTATCGTAAATAATGCTGATGTTAACAACAGTCCATATTCAACTGACAAAGTTATTTGCCATCTGTTCATTCTATCTTCGAAAATGTCCTGGCTTAATACCATCATCTCCGTTTCAAAGTCTTTACCAATTTCTAACGCGAGAGGAACTGACGTAGTCAACCATACAAATGGAAAATTTGATGTGAGTAAGCAGTAATCTAACGACTTGACTCAAACTAGCCAAGTCTGTTTCTTACAATATGACTAACACGGGTTTAAAAATAATTTAGATTCCGCGAGGCCTAAGACGCGCAAGGGGTTATGTCTAATGACGGTCGGGGTCGGTGCACCTCGAAAGTCTCATGTCTCATGGAGGGTTTTACAAACGGCTCTGTAATCTCCTTCGAGGTCTACATAGAGTATGAAGAAAATCACGGTTTATTCGACGACACTGAATACAAGAAGCGTTAATTCAAACTTGGAAAGACGACGCGGGTCGAATATCGACAAATCTTTTGTTGGCCTATCCATGGAAACGGCCGTTACTGGAAAGTGGAAATACCTAAAGCGCGAAAACGTTTTGCTAAAGTTCAGACGTCATCAGAGAAATCCATCATAAAAACCACCCTTATTATTATTTTCAGCACGATCTTATAAGAGGTGGGCATAACGATAAAACACCAAACCTCTGGCAATACCAAAGAAAAGATGACGAAAAAGAATGGTTTTCTATGTAATATCTCAAACAGCGTTTTATGTCCATAAATCTGACCACGGGTGATGACAGTCGAGCAGCAGCGACGAATACGTTGACTGCGTCAAAGAATTCAGTTTAGATGCAGATGAGTTTAACATATATGAAAAAGCAATACATGCCAAAAGTGGCATTATATAATCATAATATAAGTGGTCTTGTTAAATCGACAAATAAATATTTTCAGTTACTACGTCGCCAATAGCAAATACTATAAAAAACTTTTCTTTCAAATCGTAGGATCATCTACAATTTAAATAAATCATCTTTACTTCAGACCCTAAAGCTTTTTTATTATAAAGACAAATTAATCTGTAAAAATGTTAGAAGAATAAACATCTGCAGAATGTGTTGCTAAAAACTAATAAAGCGGATTCACAAAACTGATTATGCGCATTTATAATACTGTTCTAAACATAAATTCATCATTCTCCTGACCCTTTTTCCTCATAATTTCTTCATTCTTTCTATTGAGTAATTTCAAAAAGTTTCTCATTCATGATTAGACCATGTCCTTTCATCTCCCTTTCCCTCAATCTTTCATCTCACACCTCTGTACTTCTCTTAAATTAGCAACACTTTTTTTCTGGTTTTCAGGGTGTTTTTCAAGAAAATTATTTTCATATTTACCTCTCTATATAACTCAGTCCAACTCTTCAATTTATGCATATTAATATGCTGATATTACTATAATTATTGGTCATTGTTTATTCTCACATTATCAATCTCATATTTTATCTCCCATTACCAAAACTCTCATTTTTCTAAAATATGGTACTGTGCTCCATCGCTTTATTATCTGGTCACCCTCTAAAATGTTGAATCCCAACATATAAATCTATCACTTCTGGTTTTCCTTTATAACAACACTACATTATGTGATTTGTTCCCAGAATCTCAGATTTTTATCATTTACCCAAACATATTTAACCTGTATGAAGGGCAATGAAGAGTTGGTAAAAGTTTTACTGTAAGACCCAAATTGTAAAAGAAACATAAATTTCAGAATCAATTAAACATCAAAATAGTCACGGTATCAGGTAATGTAATCATAAGTCATAGTGGTAGCTGGAAATGACCACTTGTAATATTAATATAAACCCCTCATCTATCATTACAAATAAGACTTTTACCAGAGCTGACTTGCTTAATTATGCTTCTGTCTATTTTAAATTTGCACTTACTGCTATCAGCTGATTTAGTAGGACCGCCGCCCACCTATACATCTCTAAAAAATACCAGAAACAAAGTTTGGGTATCGACTTGCAGCATGTATATGTAATTAGAATTTGAACTCCTTCTTTTGACTATGTCGTCATGTCACTCTCATTAGATTTTTAGTAATAGAAACTACCTTAAATGTGTGTAATTCCATATATTTCAAGCCACACAGAAATGACAGCATTATAATTAATGCATAAATATTTTATGGTGAAAATTACTTTGTTGGAAAAACAATCAAGTGCGCTGATGTTTCCGAAAACCCCTGACAAAGAATAAATGATTCGCTATAAACAAGCTTTTTATATTTCTAAAGAATAATAATAATCCGCCGTAATTACATACAACGTTTGTTAAGACTTAGTTTTCTCGGACAAATAATAGTTAAACACACGCGACTGCAAACATGTGAAAATTGGGAGTGATCTTACCCCAACATTTAAGTGTAAATCACAATTATTTGATGCAAACTTTAATTCCTGCGGAATATAAACAGCCTGTAAGGCTACACGCTGACATTAATACACTTCATTGATCAAAGCAAGGTTACTTATGGCACTGCATTAAAATACTTCAAAGCACTTCTTCAAGGTATTTGTTCATTATATTTCATTATCCCATAAACTTGATGCCCATCAATCTTTTATTCGGTAACAAACACTCTTCTTCAATTCAGACGAATATTTCACAGCCGCTGATCTGATCGAGAACTTGATAAAGCAGAATTGGCTGCTTTGGCAGAATATAGACAATACCGGATTTTTTTCAGTCCGGGTACGCAAATCGTTTTAACTGCCGAACAGTGCACAATTGTCAATAAAGTAAGTCATACTCTTGACAACTCAGGTACTTGTCAATGCACTGAAAATATGGAACATTGGCAAGGGTATCGGGCATCAATGTATTTGACTTAGCGGCGTTATAATGTATCAATCAACAGTCTGAATTTGTCAATTTTATTTTAATACCTCAAGAATTTACTTTAAGGTATAATTTAAATTAATATTTTTCGTGTGCCAAGATATTTAATTGAAATAGTTAGGTTTGATCTATTTTTCTGTCATAAAATTTTAGTTTGTAAGCATACGTATCTTGTTTTATATGCTTGAATATACGCGTAGAGGTAGTCTTTTGTTTTGGAAAAGATTCAAAAACTTTGAAAACACATATAGTATTTCCAACGGGTTTAGTAGCACTTGTTTATGATTTAATAATTAACGGGGTTTTGCAAAATCATTCAAGCATATCTATTACACAGCCTTCATCAATAAAATGTCTGAAGATCCCAAGACCGGGAAAGGAAAGGCAGCAACAAAACATAGTTCTCCCAGAGCGGATCGTATTAAGACAATTGCGCGGAGAGTGGCTAAAGTGTTGTCAAGGCCAGACGTATTAATGCATGACGGAAGGCAAAAATTGCTTATCCATGTCAACAGATGAGAAGCAGGAACCTATATCCCAAGGATCGCCATTACTATTACAAATCACTGCTAGTGCAACAAGCTTACTGCGAGACTGACCTGACGTCAGCGACGACTATTAATTAGCAATCTACTTGCATAAAATAACCACAGTTTGCTAGTGAGGATACTATTGGCATATGATCATGCATGTAAAGGAATTACCAGGGAATTTAAATGCTAAAGTCTGAAGACCAAGCGTATTGAAATTTTACCAAGACCGGATAATAAACCTTATGCTTGTCTGTAATAGCTGTCCTACTTATTGTTTATTTTAATAATAACTTAATGCTTGACAAACTACTAATAATACTAACGATTTAATAAGAAGTTTATAGTACAGTAAATGGTTGTGTATTGTTATTATTTTACAAATTTCGAATTTCACTTGCGACCAGACTGTTGATTCGGACCCGACTTTTTAACAGCAAACAAAGTTGCAACTATGTAAAAATTCTATGGTTCGAAGATCATGTTAACATAATAACGAAACTGTAACTTTACGGAAAATCTTTCATAGCCAAAATCTATATATTGTTTATGATTGGAATATGTATTACGTATGATCATTGCAAATATGGAAGTCGACGTAAGACAAATTGTGTAAACATCGGAACGCGGGATAAATGTAGAATGTCGAAACGCGGAACAATTGTAATAGAACAAACAGTTTTTTGAAACAAAGGGTTGCTAACTACTAAATAGAACAACAATTAAAAAAGTTATAAACAGCCTGCTGGCCAAATAATTATACACCGTATACTCTTTACGTGTAAACAAAGATTGGAAATATGACTGTAAATACTGTCTGATTTTGGGTCGGTAGCACGTCCATCAAATCATAACGACTTGAATACAATACGGTACATAACGTCTACATTGTACTATTTGGTGTTGATTCACTTTAGTATAAGTCGATTGGATAACGTAACGCTATTGATTTTTGTTTACAAGTGCTATCGTTAGTCTATTTTCATACAGTGAGATGTTCCAGACGTAAAAATTATGATACTTGCGGCAAACTTTGAAAAGGTCAAGAGTTTTTCTTCAATTCCTAATAAAATTACAAGCAACTTACGGAAGTGAATAATACTTGTACACCAACAACATTTTACGTATTAGTCTTTGTGACATTAAACACAGCTGTTTTGATGAATTTGTTCATTGAAGAATGGAATTGTCCATTGTACACCTTGAGAATTGGGTTACTTGACGCAACAACACCCCTTGAATCCTGTCGATCATGCGCATCGACGTCCTCTATCTTGTTACACACGACAGGAACCCCATAAACTTAAAATTAAACCAGTAATTTTATAATAGGCGATTTTCGAATACGCATGCCTTATGAAAGAACTCATTACGCTGATTATAAGAAATACACTAGAAAGAACGCATATCTCGCAAAACCTTCTCTCTATCAGATATTAAAATGCTAGAAAATTCAGAAAGTAATTCGGCAGTTGTCACAATCAGTCTTCTCACCCCACCAAAGATTGTTCTTCTGTTTCACACAGCCAAATACAAAGCCACAAACAGAATGAGTATTCAATCGTGTTAATGAGGTAAAGTTGATAATACACAACTTGGTGCGATTATGTATTGAATAAGTTACTTGAATCCCACCCCACCCGACCTCAAAAGCTTACCGGCATAGGCTTGACGTACAAAACATAACTGATGCGTAGGCAACGATTGGCTTTAGAGTAAAGAGAGCGATATATGGAACTTATTAATAAATCAAACTATATACAGGCTCTGTTAGATATCAGTCATACAATAAGTTGCAATCTGCATTACAATTATTTCAGGCAGGCTTTGCATAAGTACATGTTTATACTTAAAAATGTCCATAATAATATTATAATATTTATTTCATTAGCGGTCCGTCATTTGTATAGATGCGAACCCATACCATTTACTACTCTAAATGGGTACCAATTGTCTGAGAGCAAATTTAGAGTTGAGCAAAAATATTATACACTTAAACATTTATCACATAGATATACCCGAATCTATGTTGACTACCATAACACGTATAAATAAACGCCATATTTACCTATAACTTTTCCAAGATTTGTTTCAGCATTGTTTCATAATGCCCCCAACCAGCATAAGACGTCGTCGCCGCCATATCGCTCGAGTCATTTACAGAGGACGTATGTCCACGTCCTTAGTCCGTCACCCTGGCAACTGCCGCTAGTGCGTCTTCGCGCTATATATTACGTCCACGACCTGTACGCACTGCCCGGACGTCGTTCGTGGTTTTTAGTGCGAGAGTCATCATTCAGGGCGACGGCTTTTTGGCCGTTTTAAGGTAAACATTAATGCCAGTGGTTGGTTGAAGATGGGTAGTTACGCATTGTAGTTATGGACGCTAACGGTAGTAATATTACTCGTCTCGGTTTTTATAGTCCCATGTATGGGTCAGCGGCGGGCGCGCGTGGGGGGGGGGGGGGGGGGAAATTTAATTAATAAATTATGTAATGTCATAACCCACCATCAATTAAAAAACTATTATTTCTCTAATTGCGTTGTTCTCGTTACGCAATAAATACTTGACGGACAGATTAAATGATTGTGCTCATAATAATAAGTCAATGATCAAACAGATGGAAGAAGTTCGTCTCTTTCGTTTTTTTCATCTGGAGTTGCAATAAACTTTCCGATTCACATTGATTAATAACGTGTAAACGCGAAGATATCTCTCATAGACTGAGTTTGTTACCCAATAAAAATTACATGGCGAACACAAATATTATCGAAGAGACGACGGGAAGACTTCTCTTATTCAATAAGAGTTTATTCGGGACTCAACTACGAGACTTATATCTAAAGCCAAACACTACTTGCAAACCTCAGGGCGATATACGGTTAGCGCGTACTTGACAAACAAACAAATAAATCACATTCACGAAAGCACGACTTATGTCTTGTCTTCAAACACGCAATAGTTTTGCATAAAAAGGAGTGATGGATGTCCCAATAAACAGGGCTAGAAAATTACATAAGCTTGAGTCCTGCGATCTTGAAAACAAGCCATTGTAATTATATATGGCTTTAATCATATAGCATCTAAGCGCGTAGTTCTTTATCAAATTGCTTAAAAAGACCAGCCAACAACCTGCATCTTAAAGAAAATCACAATGAAAGGCATAGAACGAAGCATTTTTATGTTCGCATATATCAATACTACATGAATGGCAAATTGTCAAACTCATTATACTATAGTTGAGAGGATCGGCCTCGACAAATGAGACGTTGAAGTTAGACACAATGTTCAGAATGACTTCAGGCGCACATCTCGCGGTCATGTCCGAGATGAAACACATTGACAAAAGACGCGCTGCAAGAAAACCAAATGATGTAAAATAACGTTTGGAGTCTGAGACTAACGATTTTATTAATCTGTGTTGCAAACCATTAATAAAAATAGTCAATTCGTTCACTCTTGATATCATTTATCATTTGATAACGACGATTCGTTGACGAAACAAGATCATACCAACAAAATACTGCTTTGACTCTTCAATTCTAGTTGGGTGTACTTGAGATCAAAGGACTATCACCGCGGATTGTGGAAATTGCACACAGCTTAAAGCTTGTTCTAGCGGCTCGCTTTTGGAGATAGAAATTCTTGCATTAATTCTTTTCTTCCCGCGCTCGTCGCTTCAATGCCCAATCCCGAGAAAATAGTAAACCCCTTATTTCCTAATCTATTTCTTCCTTTTTTGCAGTTGCTCGCAATGATTTATACTACCCAGAGCGTTCACGCTTAATATGATTCCATGCCACCACGCCCGCGCGATAATTGACCACCCTTGATCCACGCCGCAATACGAACCTGGTCAGATGTCGATGAGTTTTCCGTTCCATCTGGTTTTATTCTAGATGTTAGAAAAGTGTGTTAGCATATAATACATTTGGATCTCGAGAAAAAGACATTAAATTGTATATCTCAAAATATTCCTTTGAACATCTCGCTTAACACTCTTGTCTGTTTCAACAGAGGTACACTCACCGGAAAAAAGTATCGACAAAATCTTGGTGTAACACATCACACGCAAAAAATACGTCAACTTTGATAAG
>CAJVPJ010001370.1:0-10216 GCA_910592205.1 Paraglomus occultum | reverse complement strand
ACTTTATTAAGAAATCTCAACTACAAACAAACTCTCCAAATGACGCCTATTTGGAATGGATTCCATTCGATTGTATTAACGATGAGGGAGATGGGGATGTACGCTTGTATGGTCTACCTAGTTCTTATGAATACGTTAAATTTATTCCACTTGAGATAACAGATGAGACACATGATTTATATTATGCCGAGGTAAACATTTACTTATGCGTCATGTTTAAATAATTATTGACTTATTATTATATATTATTTCCACTAGTTATGTGATAAACATCCTGATATCCTTAACACAGATGTTTGGGTCACCATCGGATTTACATATGATGCAAGCGAACAGAAATATTATCTCATAAAAGAATATTGGGAGTATGGATTATGTCTGGCGTGTACAGCCAGGTATAAACGTCATATAAGTGCATTCTGTTATGCATGCAAAGCACCAAGACCTCTTGATTGGACGACTGGCAACAGGTCTTTGGATTTATTCGTTATGGAGTCGTGGAGTAATATGAGTAACGAATATGATGCGTATATACGATGGATAGAATATTCTCTATTAACCAATGTGCAAGAGATGACGCCATTACGCCATGGATGCACGCACATAGCAGAATGGAATGAATTGACTCGTGTAACACTCAAAAAAATAGTTGACGAACAATTATCGGATTTTTATCAGGTAAATTATCTCACGCGTAAACAATGCAATCGATAAGTGTTTAATTGACCAGTGTGTTATAACGTCATATTCTGTTTACTCAAAATAGTTAACTACGGAATACCCGACGATATTAACGTCCGATAATATCTGGATAATTGGGATTACGCAGGATCCATCTACACGGGAATATTATTTAGTTTTCTATTACGACATACACGCAGTATTGGACAGTTTTATACAAAGCAATGAACGTGTGAGGCGCATGCCGTATAGTGACTTTTATGAACTTAAAGAGATCGGATGTGGCGGTTACGGAATAGTTTATACTGCCAAATATAGGAATTATACAGAAGTATTGGATATGGAAGAAACTGTTGTACTCAAACGGTTTAACAGTTTTGATGAAACACCGGAATTATTTATTTCAGAGGTAACAATAATTGGTACGATGCATGATACTATTAAATCTAAAGTAACATTAATTTAACGCCGTATTATTTTCGATTAATAGTTCAGGAATCATGCCAAGTGTTCATACGCTGGATTCCTTAACATTTATGGAGTCACACAAGACCCAAGAACAAAAGAGTATATGATTGTTATGCAATATGCTAACAATGGTAGTCTTTTGTCTTATTTGGATCGAAATATTAACAAATTGACGTGGAAGAAGAAATTAGGATGTTTGCATGATATTGCATGGTCTCTGTATTTTATTCATGATTCAGGATTAGTACATTGTAATCTTCACGAAAGAAGCATTGTTTTGCATTATGAAACTCTATTGATATACAATCTCGACTTCTCACGATCGGTGAATTCACGTCAACGAGTTTCAACCCTTCAAGGCGCTTTACCTTTTATTGCACCAGAAGTCTTCCGTACTCGCAAATTTACTCAGAAATCAGACGTGTATTCATTTGGGATCATTATGTATTTAATGGCTACTGGTGAATCGCCTTTTAGAGATAGGCAATCTGATGAAAGTTTAATGCGCGATATTATGGGCGGACTACGACCGTCTATGCCTGATTCCGCACCAGAGGAATACAAGAAACTTGCCGAGCGATGTTGCAATGCTGATCCTGATGAGCGTCCTGATGCTGACAGACTTCGGCGGGATATCAGCAACCTTATTAGAAAGGTAGACAAGGACGAGTCTATCAGTAACGTATGGAATACTATCTATCATAATGATGTTACGCTTATCGCGTCTCGAGGAGAGTAAGTAGTCTGATAAGCTCTTGCCTACTGGAGATTTGTCTAAAAACCGAGAAATAATTATGATACAGTCGCAGGTATGATTGGTTGTTAATGAAGTCAATCTATAATATGATTTAATGACTCAAACATATTCTGAATAGACTTGTAATTCAATAATTTCGTCCTCTTTAATTAATTAATTAAATAAATACGATATGCTTCTATGTGGTTGAGTTAAAATAAATCGTGCACATTTACTGTTAGCCGCCTTGCCGAGTAGTAACTTGAATAGTAGACACAGAGTACATTATTTAAAGTTTATGAAACCGGTAGTAGTAGTAAATTTGATGCTAATTGTTCCTAAAAAAAATGCGTAGCTACATTCGGGTTCTGTTCGCGGACGGTGAAGTTTGCATTGTCAATTCAACACCCAGCCAGATAATGCTGCCTCCTAGTATTGTTTTTTCATCAAAGCCAAATCTTACTCAAATGACTTGTGGAGTTAGCCAGTGGGCAAGCTTAACCCTCCAATGACCAGAACTAAGTTACATATTTTAAACCAAGTTCCGAATGACACGTTGTTTTTAAATTTATAGGAAAAGAGAAAGGGAATTAGCAAAAAGAAAACGAATAGCAAAGACAGAAAAAGTCGACGCACGAATTACCGTAATGAAATGACGTGATGGTTGTTTAATATCATAGCTCATGAGTTGGTGTCCTGACGTCCGACACAATTATCCAGAGTCTCTAAACTCATCTTCTGTACTTCTACTAGGAACCTTTGCATTTTGTTTATCAAGGCTACAAGAAGTTGCATTTGTATTTTTTGTAATCCCCTTTGCTAGCATACAAATATTGTCAACTTATCCGACGTGTGTGGTTCGCTGTAATGATAAAATGAGATATCAGGCTAGGAGAGGTTCGCGCGCATTCAAAGACGAGAGCGTAATTTTTCGATTCTAAAATTGATTCTTACTTATTGAGTAGGCCGTTTAGACGAGCTGTATAAAAAAATGAGACAATTATCATAATACTCACAAAACCCATTAGTATTCACCTTTCACAATAAGGGTAGTTTACTGGTGTTCTACTGGCAAGAGCACTCAAGAGAATATAAGGCGCGTATAAAGCACAATCCAAAAACGTGAATCATTTTGATGGATAATCCGAAGCATCGTTACCAGACCCAGAAGACGATGAAAGTACGATGGCGTGCGTTTGGGCATGGAATAAAACGAAACTTCTTGTCTAAGAGATCGATAGGTTGACTCAACGCTGTTGTTGATGAAACAACTACCGATTTGTTGCAAATTGCAATTCAATAAAAGTTTCAAGCAAGGTAAATTTCAATCTGATATAAGGCTTACGAAAACTCCATATAATTTGTTTTCTGCAATTGCACACTTGGAAGGATGGCTTGTCAGAATAAATCACGCGGTGTAGTTCAATGCAGCAAGCATTCATACAATTGCAATTTTGATACGTTCGTACGACAGTTTTTTGTTTAGATTAACCGTTAATAGTGTGCAGCGAACAAAATGGAAGCCATCATTGCCAAAATCATTATATCCCGTCCCGATTCCCTGGCTCGCATCCCGAAATCTTTTCAACAAAGCTCCATTAAGAGTTTCAATAACTGGGGAATGACGGTAGTGTGACGATAGTGCTACTACCATTATGTTCTCGACTTTCCAAATATAACGCAGTTTTCGAACATGACGCATAGGATAGCAAATATCATAATTATCTTCCCGTCCAAATATTTAGATCGGATTGTCGCACATAAGGAATACGTGATTCCACCATTCTTCACTTTGAAGTCGCGCTGTGGCTGTGGCTGTGTGACTGGGCGTGGCCCGATTTCATTCATAAATTGAAATAAAAATATTTATCTGCAACATTTCGTTATACCGAATCTCTCGCTCGCCTCTAACGGTCGACTCTAACGGTCACGCGATTGAACGGAACTGGGGAAAATAGCCCGCGCGTTTATGTCAAAGTCCACAATCTTCATTAATATCGTGAATTTGACTCACGTGAGTTCACAGACTGCAGATTTTTTCTGTTCTCTTCGCGTCAGATATTCGATTCCAATTATTAGTGTTGAATTTAATCATTAATCCCATCATCGTTTGTCATATTTCTATCATTTCAACAATTAGATAATAACACCAATAAAGATCCACTTGTAATCTTTTAAAGTAAATCGTAAAACGTAATTTATTTATTTATTTATTTATTTAGGACCATGAGCAGTTGGCCTCACTGGTTTAAAGTAGCAACTGTACGTAATAAGAATGAATTTGGTCATAATAAGTAAAATTGGATTATACTCACGTATCGACCTTTGGTTCGATTTAATGTCTAGGATTTGTGTCTTCACTCCATGGTTCCCATGGCGTTGTTGACAGAATTTCAATATACAATCAAAGTAAGACAGATACTAATACTGACCGTTATGTTAAATTTCTACTACCTATATTCTTATTACTACCATTATTATCTGTGTTTGCACAGATTCTTCAAGCTAGTCACCCAGCTGGTAAGAATGAATCCTACATCATATTATTATTTTAAGTACGTGAATAATAAAAATTTCCTTTGCCCATTTTTAGCCTTGGGGAGATCAGCACTTGAGACATTTCCCGAACTGTAACATTCTTATTTGATGCGTATGTACGGCTAATATCGGAACCAATTATCAATAACGCTGTATTGCCTGACTTATTGTCTGTATTATAGAGCTCTTGCAGGAGAGGGCCGAATTGTACCAGATGTCTGTACACGTATTACACGAGCGGGTTATTTAGAGGATGTATACTCTACGGTGTCTCTTAGTCCAATATTCACAGAGTACGGTAAAGTAGCAGGATTGATCAGTATCAATCCAGAGTCAACAAGTACTGTACTGATGACTAGACGACTGAAAACAATCAGGGATTGGCGAACGGAACGCAAGGCAACTATTTTGACATACATCATTGTGGAATACTTCAAATGGCGAATCCTAATATTAAATGTGTACCCTAATACTAGGCATGACGTCAGTTGAAAGAACATGTCACATCATTACTAAAATTCTCAAAAATAATGCCGATATACCATATGCTATATTTTATGTTGTGGAGAAACAAGAACGCGGGTTCGAAAACGAATCGAAAAGTGTGCGATTAGAAGCCACGACGTTTGATAAGAATCTAATTTCTGTCAAAAAGAACTGATGGAAGTGAAGAATATATGTATATAAATGGACAATCCAATACACCTGATGTAATACCCATCCCTAAATCTGAGGAAAATATTGAGCATCTGGACATATATTCAACCACTGTTGCTCCATGGCCAATAGAACGGTGGTGACAATGTAATTATACGATTACCAGATGATTCACTGGCTGTTCTATGCCCGGTGACTTCAATATCTAATGGGAAAGACGTGTTAACAGCCGTAATGATATGTGGCATCGATAAACACCGAGCCTTCGATAAAGAGTACAAAGAATTTCTCCAGGTATTGTGATTATGATATATTACGATATGATTAGTATCATATTAAAAATTTTATTGACAACACCATTCTGTTTGATGAAGCTTGTCATTAATCGCGTGAGTTCCACTTTTACAAAAGCTCGATCGCGGGAAGAAGAACGAAGGCAAAAAAACATGTTGGCCGAATTGGACAGGCAAAAGATTGACTTTTTCCAAAACGTCAGTCGCGAATTACGAAGTAAGTTCATTCATACTGGATCAGTATCATCACCTTTATATATGATTTTGCAACTTACAATTCTTGTGTGTAGGGTCCGTTGACTCTTATGCTTTCACCTTTGGAAGAAGCAATGGAGTTATGCCCTAGGAACTCTCCAATATTAGATCATCTCAAATTAATCCGGACTAATAACCGAAGATTACTCAATTTAATAAACAGCTTGTTTCAGGTATGTAACAGAAATATGTATGCTATATCACGCATAGAGTTTTAACGCGCGTCGTAAATTCAGTTCGCCCACATAGAGACAAGCCGACTGCGCGCATGGTTTTGCGAGACGAATATTGCAAAGTTAACAATAGAATTGACAGCCAGTTTCGAAAGTATGGCGAAAACGCTTGGTCTAGATTATAAGCTCTTTGTCCCTAGCGATGAAGAACTTTTCCGTCAAATTGGTCAGAAAATATTTTTAGATCAGGAGATGTACGGGAAGATCTTGTTTAATCTATGTAAGTGTTTGCAAGTCCAAGCAATACTGATATTATTGCGTTTGATGTTACTTTCCAACCAATTTGTTGTTTGTTCTTTTTTTCTTCTTCTTTTTTTTTTTTAGGTTCGAACGCGTTTAAACACACGTGGACTAGTGGCGTAACCGTTCGCTTGTTTACAGAGAAAAAAAGGGAGAGACAAGGTGTGGTTCTTGAAGTGTCTGACACAGGTAATGCCAAGTAGTATTATATTATATCAAAGATGTAACCACGCGCTAATATACTAATGACTGGTCCGGGCCATTCTTTAGGTGTTGGCATACCGGAAGAACATCTTCCAAATATTTTCCAATGCTTTTACCGCGTCGAATCACAGCCATCACACGGCAACGAAGGTACTGGAATCGGTCTGGCTCTCGTGGAAGAACTCGTCGAGCAACATGATGGAGAAATCTACGTCACGTCTCAAGTGCATGTTGGCACTACTTTCCGTATTTGGATTCCCGCCGGATTTGACCATCTTCCTCAGCAACAAGTTTACTTTGGAAGCAAAAAGGATGTATGCGAATACGGTCCAGAATATGAAAACCAAATTCATTCGGATACAAGCTTGTACTTGCGTAAGCGTATTCAGAAAGCACACAAGGAGGAGGAGGAGTCTAATCCAAAGCCTGATGAAAGTGATCAAATTGGCTCGACGCATACCGATAGTGGCAGTTTATCTTTTACATCTTCACCAAGATTAGATGGGCAGTCGGCCTTGCGTATGGATATCGAATTTAACGCTACAAGAAAATATATTTTGGTAGTCGATGATAATGCAGGCATGAGGTGCGGTCGGGTGCATTCTCATTTGTTTTTTTTAACGTTATTTTATATAACTTGTGTTTTAAATTATCTTTTAATAATATCTTATTAGAAGCTATTTGAGCACTTTGATTCAGAAGCAGTTTGATTGCGTTTCCGCTGCTGATGGTTGTGGAGCTCTTAAAATTGTAAAGAATTCACAACGGTTGCCTGACCTGATTCTGAGTGGTGAGATTATTTATTTATTTTGATGGATTACCGAATTCTATATTAAAGAATTTTGTCATTTAAATAGATCTTATGATGCCTAACATGGATGGCTTTGAATTGCTCAAAGCATTACGTAGCAATCCAGCAACACAGACGATTCCTGTGATCCTATTATCGGCGCGAACAGGAGAAGCCAGTATTGAGGTAACATTTCGTATGTCAACGTTCTTTCGTCCAACATGTTTTTTAACTGTTTGTATTTGTAGGATTGGAAAAGGGTGCGGATGATTATATCGTCAAGCCATTCAACGCTCGTGAACTTATGGCTCGTATTCATGTGACTCTCAAACTCTCTCACGTCCGTCGCCGATTGATTGCAGAACAACAGCATGAAGTTGAAATTAAGCAGTTACTGTTTGCAATCAGCAACAAAATTCGTTCTGGTTTTGGAATACAAGAAACGTTTGATTTTGATGGATTGCGCGATGGTAAGCGTTGACCGTGTGTCGTCGATATTCATTAATGTTAGAGATATATTAACAATTTTCCTATTCGTGCTGGAAATAAAAAACCCACCCTCGAATGAACAGGGGGGATTTTTGAGAGAGTTTTGTTATTGCTCAAAATTAAAAAGATTACAAAAATATTTTTCAAGCCTGCTCGGGTACCTGTATCCAAAACGCCTCTAAAATTAAGCCTGTAATGTCGGGTTTTGAAGCAACGCGAGCGATTAGATCGTTAAATCCGGGGCTTCAGACGCTTCCAATCGTTGCATTGACTGCATCCGCAATAGCAGAGACGCGCGAACAATGTCTAGAGGCCGGTATGAATGACTATCTGACCAAACCGATCAAAATAAAACAGCTGAAGGAGAAGCTGAAGGAGTGGTTGGGCGACGATTAAACTAGCGGATATGCATATTAATACGGATTATATTCTAAGGAAATAACTCATTTCTTCAACAAAGAAAAAAGACACCATGTAAGATTTGGAATTATACGCACCGACTATAACAAGTTCGGTCTATTTATATGCTTAATTATTCTATAGAATATTGTATTATTATATTTATTGCTCGATTTTAATATTATGGTAATAGTAAAATATTGTGCTTATTCTGAAGTTTGACACGTTTCGGGATTGTCACATTAGAATAATCTCTTGATTCTATAATTGCATAATTTACGTGACAATCTTGAAACGGTTTGACCTATTCTCTTTTCTCTTTCTTCTACCATTAAAGGATGGGGTAAATTCTATCCAGATTCTTAGTTCTGTCGGGTCATTCAGGTTCTGGCTTTTTGCCAATTCTTGTCCTTTTATTACGTGTAGCGCGTGCGTGCGACTATGAGAAGCGGCAATAATCAAAATTTTACAGACACTTTGAGACCGAATTTTTTAATTTTATTTATTGTACAATGCATTTCAGTTGGGTCTGGGTTACAGATTGTATGCTATTAAGTTGCTATTGTAATTGCGCTTTTTTTTTAGCATAGAAGTAAGCTAACTTGTAACATTATGGTTAAATTACACCACAAAGATAATAATTGTTCACCAATAATATAAAAAAAAAAGAAAAGAGCATGCCGTTAAATGAAATAACTACTGCAATTTTCCAACAGCGTAACTCCAGTGGCTTTAACAAATTTTTTAGTAAGAAATAAATTCTATGTTAAATGCGGGAAATAAATGTTGATGAAAATAAATAAATAAATAAATAAAAATCACACGAGTTTGGCAATTCTTTTAAGAGTCGGCAGAATTATTAATCGTCGATCATGCGCTATTTTGGGGGAAAGGCTAAAGCGGGGCAGAACGTGATCAGTTTTATTAACTGCCATACAAATTTGACCAATGGGAATTGCGAGGGATCTGCTCCGCTTTAGACATGCCCTATTTTGGAGCCAACATGACTTACAAGCAAGAATTTAAATCATACTTTATTAAAGCAAACGCATTAACTACATAATTACATGCAAATCGTATGTACGATATATGTGAAAAGAATACGAAGATGCTAAAATAGGTGTATATGAATGCGCACGCTATTAAATTAAATGTAGCAACAAATTCTGTAATTGGGTAATATATGGAAACAATTAAAAAAGCTCTTTCGAACCTAATTAGAATGTTCTCCAATTTGCTTATATTATTTTTTCAGAATTTAAAATTAAAGCATTGATTAAAATTATAAAATATTCAATAAGCTCAGTACACGAGTCTTCGCTGATTAGCTTGTCGACCCGGTGTAGGTCGTAGCGCAATGCAGGGTGGCTACGTCATTGTATATATGGAAACAAGGCACAGGCACAGTTTCCGGCTAATTGTCAAACTTAGTATCTTAGTTGACTGGACATGATTTATAGAGTTTGCAAAAATTGTCTTCGCATGGATAACAATTGAATGTCTTGAGAGGTTGCAAAATATTTTATCAGGAAAATAGTATATCAGTCTCGTTCGGATTCGTCAGTTTAACAGTATTAAATAATATTCTCAATCATATTATGTCTAAAAAAGTACAGACGCAGTTGGAGCAGTCTTCGAGTTTCACCTTAATAATTAGAAATAGATATACAACAGTCCCTCTATAAGTTTGTTATAGGCGTTGGATATGAATTAACTAAAGCTAATCGATAATTTAGCGTTAATAATAACATTGGTTTCTAGCGATCTGGATATAATGAACCTAATTATAAATAATATAATCTTTGCTATAAAAGTGACTTTGGCAATAAGGAATTTCTGGTTATAAAAATATTTTCTCTGGTCCCGTCGAATTCGTTATAACCAGGTTTGACTGTAGCTAATAACACGATTTACTATAAAAATCTATAACAAGCAATTTTTAATATTAGAAAATTGTGTTCTAAAAGAATTTTCTCTTATAATGCGATTTCATTACAACGCAGTCCTATTATAACGAGCTTTGGCTGTAATTTTAATAGTTTTTGGAACTACCCCAAGAGAGCCAGAATCGGTTACAGTAACGTGACCGTATGTACGACGTTTTCAGCCAGTCATCAGCCTTAAAATCTTGTGCTGCATGTGAAATTTTGGTGTCACACACAGATTTCTTTATTAAGAACTGAGATGCAATTGCATTGCTTAATAAGGTGTTCATGTCCTAATCGAGATAAGT
>CAJVPJ010001369.1:0-10223 GCA_910592205.1 Paraglomus occultum | reverse complement strand
AACGTAGTAGCAAATTTAGGTAGTCATCAACATTCGAACTACGGTCGATATTCAATGGCAAGATATGACTATAGAGAAGGACGTGCGAGCACTTGATCTTGTACCATATCTGAATGTAGACGATCAGGACGTATGGCCGGTATGACGGAATATGTTGACTGAATACATATTTATGACTATAGGTTAACGATGTAATTGGGGAACTATTAGGCCGATTATGTACTTGCCAAGACTGACGGCAAAACAGGGACGGAACGCATGGGCATTGTTCAGCGCGTGAATGCAGTAGATAGGTTGGCAACAGTACGCTGGTTCGGACAAGAGCCCGGTAAACTCGAGGTACGTTTACAAAAATTGATGTTTGGCGAGCTCAATAGTGAACAGTTTGAATTATAACGTAAGCAATTATTGTCCTGTTCGCGTCTACTCAATTTCAGGACGAATCCGAAGAGTTGAGCCTTTATGAGATAGTCGTACGTCCAGACTTGCAAGCAGGGCTAGGGGATAAAGTACTTTTGTGGCAACAAAATCATTGCGAAAGGCTGTTGCCACTATTATCATTGTCAAATGTAATTAACGACAATGCTGCACTGGAAGAAATCGCATCACGACTAAAGAAATTATCAGACGAAGAGGCAAAGACTTTGCAGGAGTACGAAGAAAGTGCGGGCAATCGTAATAAAACAGGTCAGTTTAACATAGGAAGAAGTCAATAATAATGATTACTACTAATAACTAGCTGCTGCAGATGATACACTTTTTACAAGTACATAACGAAATCACCTAAACACGTATTCGTCTCTGTGACTCTGTTCAGATAGATCTCTCGATTGGTTTGGAGAAATTGCCCAACTGACGCTGGATGGTCGCGCTGTCATCTCGCTCGCAAACAAATCCACAGCCGTTGTTCCTTTAGACCAAGTAGTCGTACTCGAGGACTCAGACGACGAGGAAGATGATGATGATGTCAATATCACTACAAACTCGAATGGAAATAATAATACGTTTACGTTTCATAATAGGACTATACACGATTATGAAGATTGGTCAAGTGAATCTGACGCAAGCGATGCTGAATCTGACAGTGACAGTTGGGAGACTGTAGATGAAGACGATGAAAACGACAACACTGCAGAAAAGGAAGAATGGAAAACGTATTTGTCTGAAAATGAAATGGAAATAGATGATCCTGCGGGTCTTGCTGCATACGGATGGCTTCAGTTCGCGATACTAGAAGAACCTCCTGAAAATCACCGCTTTTTGAAGCTTGCAGCAGAAGTAATTATTTCAAACAGCATTTTCTAATTTATTATTAAATGTTTGATCACCCATTGCTGATTTATAAAATAGAGTCGATCAAGAGCATGCATACAACGCATAGTCAAAGAACACGGCATATTACGAAAATCATTACCAGGTAGCAAGACAATGTTTGTCGTACTAGAAGGATACTTGCTTGCTTACCCCGTTTACGCTTAACATCCCCTTCATCGATAGACGGCATTTTGGTACGTGCGTTCGAAAACCGAATGGATTTGTTTCGTGTGTTAATATTCGGGTCGTCACAAACGCCGTAAGTGACTTTTCAACAGTAATCCGCGTGAATTATTGTACAACAGTCTATCAATGAATATCAATTTACTTTACAGATATGAAGATGCACCGTTTTTGTTTGACTTTGCAATACCACATAATTTCCCTAATGTACCACCACTTGCATTCTTTCATTCGTGGACTGGTGGGATCGGACGGATCAATCCCAATCTGTATGAAGACGGAAAAGGTGGGTATACATGGTTGTGTTTTTCGGCTTTTTCCCCCCTCCCCCTCCCGATATGAGCCCCCTTGTAAATTATACTTGCGTTCTTTCTCCGTTAGTCTGCCTAAGCCTCCTAAATACCTGGCACGGTAAAGATGAAACGGAAGTCTGGACACCCTCATCATCCTTACTACAACTATTTATCTCTCTTCAAGCTCTGGTGCTAACGCGATCACCATGGTACAATGAGGCTGGATACGAGAAGTTTGTTGGCACAGAAGAGGCAGTCACATCTGTGGCGGTTTATAATGAGAAGGCATATATTCTGAGTCTAAGAGCAATCGCTAAGGGTATGTCGAGGCTGAATTGATGTCACAATAGACAAAGTGTACGTTTTTTTTATTCATAATCTTACCTCGCTATCTCTACATTTCCAGCACTTGGCGATCCACCCGGATGTTTTTCCGAAGAAATCAAATCCTATTACTTCAAGAATAAAGCCCTTCTACGCGTCATCAATAAAGCTGAGAAAGTAATAGCAAATAGCGAATCTGATAACAATACAACCCCCCATACGTCTGATGATGTTGTTGTTCGAGTGAGCAAAGGTGCGCTAAAACTATTGAAAGGTACAACGGAAACGCTGAAAACTGTTTGGAAGGAAAATCAGTAAGAAAAAAAGGTTGAGAAAAAAGTTTCGTATTGCGGGTTTGGTTCTGTTTAATAAGATTTGTGTTGCGATGATGGAAATTTTGATTTTTCTACGATAGAAAAGATATTGCGTTTCTTTTTTTTTTTCAATTGCATCTTTAACATAGTAATAGAAAAAGATTAAATTTTGGGTAGTGAACATTCATTCATGTGAAAGTAATTTTGTCATGTTAAAGCTCGAATAAATCCAACCACCACGCAGATCGTCATGTGAATAATCTTAAATTTTCACATGAGGAAACTAAGTTTAAAAGTCTCGCGCAATTCTGCAATTGCTTCAATTTCTTCAATTGCGTTCACCCGCCCCGACATATCATTGTCAGCCGAGGCAATCGCCTTTTACTTGTTCTTTCTCACTCAATATGCCAATTTCCTCGCTGTTTGAACGACCCCTGCGCACGACATGGAATGCAACGGGAAATTTAACAGAGACTCTGTGGTGGCCAAGTGTTAGAGAGAAAATGAACGATCCGAAAGGAACACTGGTACTGTTTGTAATACCAGGGAATCCGGGTGTGATTGAGTATTATAAAGAGTTTTGCGATACAATTTTTCGGGAGCGAGAAGGAAACATTGAAATTGTTGGAGGTGAGTATGAGAGTTGGTGGAATGTAATGTGATGAAAACTTTCAATCGGGCCGGGCCTGTTTTTCTTGTCGTCGTCGTCGTCGTCAAAACGCCTAATTCCCATCTATTCACTCTAGTCTCGCACTTGGGCCACTCGCATGGTGACCATAACCAAGGGGATGGCAGATTATACAGCTTACAGGATCAAATTAATCATAAAATTGCGATATTCGACGAACTAAAGAGGAAATTCACAAGCGAACACTCTCACAGCGTTGCTCCGAGGTTTGTTTTATGCGGACATTCTATTGGAGCTTTTATTGCCACACAGGTGAGAGTTGGGGGTTTGGCGGTGCGGGGCGGTGCGGTGCGGTGTGTCGTCGTTCAACAATATTATGTCTTGCGCAAAATTTACCAACATTTTCCCTCTTGCAGTTGTTAAGATCTCGCCCAGATCACGGGATAATACAAGTATATGCTCTCTTTCCAACTCTGCAGCACATACACAAAACTCCAAACGGACGCCTGCTGTCTCCTCTCTTCCATCCGACAAATACAACCCTCGCCTCATCTTTGATTGCATCTCTCCGATTTATCTTGGCTCCACACATATTCACCCTCTTGGTGAAACTATGTACATCACAATCCGTCGCCTACGCCAAAATAACAACCCAAAAACTTCTCCATGGACAGGTGGTGAAGAATACCTTGCATATGGCAATGACGGAGATGCAGCAAGTCCAAGAATTGGATGAAGAGGTGATCAAAGAGAATTTGGAAAAGTTTGTGTTTTATTTTGGAGAGAGAGATGATTGGGCGCCAATCGAACATTATGAGATTCTTTGTAAAAAGTTTCCAAACGGAAAAGTTTTCATTTGTCAAGATGGATGTCCGCATGCTTTTGTCTTGAGTGAGTATACAAGATTGGATCACGATCGAATACCTGTTGGCTTGACGACTGACGCCTTTTTTTCTCTCTTGATACTCGTAAGCTCATAGCGAGATAATGGCTGCAAAAGTGTCCAAATGGATTGAAGCACATGAAGTTACCACATGAAACCACAAAAACTGTTTTAACGAAGGACTGTGTCATTGACAACAATTTCATTTTAATTTGTGACGTTTAATCTAATGGAACCCGCCATAGAAACCTATTTACTAATGTTTACAGAAAGTAATAGAAAAAGAAAACAAAAAGAAAACTAATAACATCAATCGGAATAAAAAAAAAACTAGTTTATTTATGACTGCTTTGTCTGTTCGTACAGGGCCATAGGTGGTATAGCCATTAACAAAGCGATATTGAAAATAGCAACAAGAGTGTCGCAGACAAGGAGCTGCATCGCCTTTTTCCTATGTGCTTTTAATATTCCCTTCTCCTTGATCCTATGAAACCGAAACAGTTTATGTTCGCTCAGTTTAAGTAGAACCAACGGAGGTGCAAACCTCGTTGCCGCTATTTGCAGCAGCATCCATCCACACCATATAGGAATGAAACCCCAGAGCCTCACTGATCGCGATTCCGATCCTTGAAATATATAAAACAAAATCAACGAAATGCCACCAGTCAGCGCGACTATACCGAGAGGAAGCGCAATGATTGCGTGGATGGCCGTGAGATTTGTTTCGACGGCAGATTGGATAAATTTCGGGAAATAGACCACGGACATTATGTGATACACGTAAGCCTTGGATGTAGCAAACACGACCGGGTTGTATCGGCCTTGGCGCTCAATCAGATCATGCATGGTCTTTTTGTTTTCCTCTGGAAATATATTCAAACTTGCATATTTGCGATAAACCTCTTTGGCCGATTTTTTTAGGCTGTCTTCCGTAACACGCAACTCGGTAGATCGTTCGCTAGAGACGCCGCTCAATCGGTCGCTGTGAATGACCGATTGATCCTCATCGGTTGTGACCGACACTATTGCATGACTAGCACTATCTTCAGAGACTACACTCGGAGCACCAGAATAGGATTCACGATATAACGGTGAAGATGGCGGGGAGCGACGAGAGGTGAGATTACTTGATGTGGGATCGGATTTCTTTTTCTTTTCAGTCTCGACCCAGCGCTTGAAAGCCTTCTCATGCGTTATGATATCCAACCAGGCGTTGAGGTTATCTTCAGCTTGCCATACCTCTCTCAAATAAGCATAGAAATTATACAGACTCAGTGGAGCTCCCGACTCGTTGTTTAATACTTTATCCAAGACTGGTAACTCGCTTTCTGCTCGCCTCCTTTCTTCATCTTGTATACTCTCATCCAGCGCCTTTTCTTCATCTCTTATATACGCTTCCCTCACGTTCTCCTCCATGTTTTCGATCACTTCGACCTTTTCGCCCATTTCTCTCTTATTCTCCTCCTCTTCGATTATCTGCTCAATGTCAGCACCAGTAGAGGCAGCCTGCGTAAATATGCGCGCATCGCTAGTGTTGAATTTGAATTGTGAGATTGCAACGGGTTTGTTTGAAGGCGAGTCGTGGCGAATCTCGCTTCTGTGGGTAGACGAACCGAGGGCTATTTTTGGAATTGGGATAGCAGTGGATGATTGAGATAACAAAAGCTGCTCGTTCTTGCTTAATTGACTCATGTTGTGAAAAAAAAAAAACGAGTGAAGGTTGAGTGTTATATTAATTACAAAGTGTGTGTGTAAAAGTTGTATTATTTAACTCGGTAAGGAGTTTAATGCATTACTATTAACTCGGTTTCTCCCTACCGAATATTAAAAGTGTCTATGTATCTAGCAGAGGGGTAAATATGTTTATATATGAAATGTTGAGTGTTTGAAAAAGTTGCGGTGGGGAAAGAGAGAGAGAAAGAGAAAGAGAAAGAGGGAAAGAGGACAGGTGGGAAAGAGAGAAGGGATTAACAAGTATAGTAAAACACGTTAACGAATGTGTAATATTGTTTGAATCAACTATAAATCAACATGTAGTGTAGTATTAGGAATGAAACGTTTCTTTTGTAAAGTACGTGGCGAATAGACCATTATCAATGAAGAGAAACAAGATGCCCAGAGCCTTTTGGTTCATATTATTATATAAAATTTTATGCAAAGCCTTCGTTGGCAATGTGTAACGATATAATCGATGTTTGTTGGAACGTTGGTGTATACCAAATTTATACATAATATTGTCTGATCGGCCAGCAATAAGTTTTGTGCGACTTGTGTGATACGAATAAGGGTAATCATGTGATGTTGATTTCATTGACAAGCAAATTGTTTTGCTGTTAACGATGAAATTACTGCCAAGTGTTGTTGAGATCTTGGTGGTAACAATCGAGCTTTATTTAGAATTACCAAATTAGGATTAATTAGACCAAAATATTGAAATTCCATGTGCGTTTTTACCGCAAGCGAAATGGACAAGGTTTAATTAATTCCTTGTTGGTCGAGTCAACAAAAAACAAAGTCTTGGAATAAGCACTACGCTTTGGAAATTAATGAATCATCTATTGATAATTTTTACTATTAGTAATTCTTATTAAATCGATAAAGGATGTCCTCCAAGATGGTGAATCGGAAATCTGTCAACCTAATCTATACTTTTGCGTCGATAAAGGTCAATTTTAATTACTAGACGTACACTCGAACTGATGCAAGTACAAACATGCAAAGCTTAAAAATTTGACAATAGACCAACTAGTAATCAATGTTATTGTATTCGAGTTTACTATTTTTTTTCTGCTGCCTAAATAAATCCAACAAATATGCATTCTCCGATACTTTGCATCCGAGATTGCGCACCAATTATTCTTTGACTGATTAGAAACTCGTGCAGTTATTTCCTTCTCGGTATTAAACGCATATCTTGTTCTGGGACTACTTTAGGCTTACTTATTTCACTAACTTTAATGGTATTAATGTACACCCTTGAATTTGCGTGCCTAGCAATCGAGGAAATTTGATACTGTTAAACCACGAATTGGCAGTCAAGATGAAAATGCAATGAGATTAATCTAACTATAACTGTCTTGGACCTTTATCGAATTAAAAAATAAAGTAGCTCATGCCCAAAGGTTTTCAATCTTGACGTTTTTAATTTTCTTGGCATTGTTGGGATTGTTTAAAGTTTTTCATATTGCCAAATACGATTATTGCAACACAAAATAGCGAATATTTCCTTTCATGTACGCTTGGCGTATTGTATGCAGAAGAGATAATCTAGGTGAACGCTGAAACTTAAAATTTGTTCTAAATTTAAATCGAACAGATTTAAAGTTACAAATCGTGCAACAGCGATTGAACAATTGAAATTGGGGGATCCCAAATCTTGTATTCAGAAAGAAAAGTCACTATTATTATTATTATTATTACTTCATTAGGATTAAGACTGGCTGAGAGTTAATTAATTCTTGAAATAAACACGATTATACTGATTACCAAATTTTCTCTTGGAATAATGTGCCTGGATCCTTGTTGTCATGCCAAATTCGACAATAGTGACAGCCAAAACAAAATGGAAATCGGGAAAAGAAAAAAATGCCAATTGAACCATTGGTGCATCGTGTGTTTTCATAAACTAAACATTAAACAATTGTTGTAAAATTTTAATGGAATAAGGCAGTCTTTATTGTTCCGTCAAATTCGTTGTTTCAGATAATGGACGAACTTGACCGTGTGCAAACATCAGTCGGTTTATTCGCTCGTTCGGCTTTTTGTATTCAGATGGCATTGTTACTCTGTCCTCTTTGTTGTGTGTAATAATAATTGTTAATTTCCAACGCTCGTTGTTAAATTTCTTTGTTGGCCGTTAATTTGTGTTTGTTCTTGTAGTAGTTGAAACAATAAACGTTTATATGACATTACTCAAACGGGGCGTAGGACATGCTACACAAATTAAAAAATAAAGAATTACCAAAATAAAGGTGACAAGTGAACATGGATCATGAAGAGAAGCTATGTAAAAGGGCCGTTATCTTTTGTGAGTAACGTGCACCGTATGCTTATATAATTTGTTGCATTGTGACAATTGGCAATATTGTGACAAGAACGATTGGTTCGCTCACACATCACCTATCTCAGCATTTATGCAATTTCCCCGATCGACGTATTGTCACATTGTCATGTCACAATTCTTACATAAGAGATGGTTCACATGCATTATGTTCCCGTAACACTTGCAACAAAAGGGAATCTCATACATTCAAAAAATGAGTACTACGCATGTAGACTAATATAGACTGCCAATAAAATAGTTGACAAACAGACCATTATACAACTAGTATTTCCTTTCGTTCCTTGCTCCTTATCCTCCCGCTCATCTTCTTCTGATACATATGCATGCATACACATGCACTTGCACTAACGTCCACATTCTGTCTATAATTACTTTTCACTCAGAACATGACCTGATTAGGAACCAGTGATTGAAAAACGGAGTTTGGAATTTCATAAATAAAAGTCGTTTCCCTATTACTATCATATTTTTAACGTATACCAAACAGTTATACGTGTCGTGTGAGTCGACCGACCGACCGAGCGAGCTAACAGTAAATACAAGGAAACCCCTCCCTCGTTATAAGAAACTTTTTGATATGATGATTATTTTTGTTGTCAACGTCTTGATAAGGAAAAGGCTTTTTTTTTTCTTACAACGGTTTTTCGTTTTGCATGTTGGTCGCAATTTGAGTTTTCGGGTTCTTGTTAATCTTAGGTTTGTAATGGCGTGATTGGCCAAAGATGTGTGATTGGCCAAATTTTATTAACGTGTATAATTAGAGTTGGCATGATAGAGAGGTAACAAGAGAGTTGTTAAAAAGATAACGTTGGTAAAACAATATGAATATAACTAGTCAAGTGGAATACATATCAACGGGCTAATGGAATAAATGATAACCAAAGCAGGTAATAGTTCGTGGGGCTAGGCTTGATTTAATGGTCCAGTGGGCTGGGTGAGTCTAGGCTTAATGGGCGGTTAAAGGTTAACACGCTCGCTCTGGACGAATTACGGGCAATAACTCTGAACTTATAATTGTGTTAAACGCATAATCGTTTTTTGCTGTGTGACACCTGGTTAAATATTCGCACCGCAGGGGGAAAAGTGTTTGGGGATATTTGAGAGTGTGACTTTGAGTGACAAGAACGTGTGTATAGAAACAGGCATCATTTAAATTACCAATACAATCTGATATAAATAAGTTAAATTTACTATTGTTTGCACTGATACATGATGATCAACCAATAACACCATTCCACAAAAATGTTAGAATAACTTGATTGGAAGTACATATGCAAAGCACGTCGGTTAAAAAAAAATTCAACACCGCAAAAACTCATTGTTCTCATAACTGGTAAATCCGTTATTGCATCAAAAACGTTACCCAATATAAACACGTTCCATCACAATTTCTCTACTCCTCGTCACAGACAACCATCTATTTTTGCGAATTGACATTGTGAGCAAGTCAGCGCAATCGATTGATGCAAGGGTTAATTAAATAAACGTCATTGCGTTCACAGTGAAGTGTACACAAAAAAAGGGAAATGTTCACCGGAGGACTATTTCCGCAATTTATCCGTGTTTCCATCTAATTGTTCTATGTGTATGAATGCAGAAACGCACGCACAAGCTGCACACATGAGGTGGAGAGAGAGAGTGAGTGACAAACAATTACGCATCGATACGAAATGTGGGTATTTTATATCGCACAGTAAATACTGCCTATGTCATCTGTATGTCCTTGTCACCAATCAAGAGCTCTCGTCGAACCTTCTGCGTGGCTTAGGTCTTTAAACAAAGCGTAAATCTTTAAATCGTTTGACAAACAAAGCGGGGATGTATAGCATATTAGAGTATACAGCTTATTGATTCCTTGTAAACATATGACGAAAGCATCGGGTCCACAGTGGCTGAATGTCGGATATGCCCAAATATGTACCAGCACATCGTTTTACTAGTTGACAGGCTACTTTATATCTGATAAACAATTCACATGTCCATCCTTAGTATTATGTTCTTTTATTCTATTTATAGTTAACTCATCTCTTAATCGGTTGATTATCACATAAATAGTTAGTAAGTGGAAATACATTGACCAATAATTTTATTGACACAACTAATCTCCCCCCCATCTTCTAACGGCGTGCGTGGGTGTCTGGGATTTTGGTCTGTTCTGCCCTTTTTTTTTTTTTTTTTACCGCCATCGCTAGCTAAAAGGGAATGCGTTTGAAACATTTTG
>CAJVPJ010001368.1:0-10231 GCA_910592205.1 Paraglomus occultum | reverse complement strand
AAATTGACTTGTTTGTTTTTGTTGTATAACTGGCAGCGATAATGCGGACTTAATGAGGCATAAATTTCTTGGTAATAATTAACTAATCCTTGGCTTTCTCCAATCAGAATAATAGCGATTTGGACGGGTGCGATATCAAAAGGTAAAATTAAGCCTCAATTATCGGCATGAGCTTTGGCAATGGCTCCTATGGCTCGGGTTGAGGTGCCTCAGGAGGTCGAAAAAGGATATTGATTTTGATTGTCTTTATTCTGAAATTTGACATTCATTAGACGGCAGAAATTATCCCCAAAATAATGACTAGTAGCAAACTGTAAGCACTGGCCGTCTGGCAATAAACATTCTACGGTGTAGGTCTCTAAGGCTCCGGCAAACCTTTCGCCTTTGGTTTTTTTACCAACTATTACTCCGAGACAAAGAGTGCTTTCAGCGTAATCCTGATAATCATCCAGAATGTTTAGAGCGAGTTTTTGTGCCTCTTGTTCGCTGGCGTGAATAGTGTGGCCCTCTTGTCAAAGGAATTCGGTATTGCGAAAAAAAGGACTAGTATTCTTTTCGGCTCGAAAGACCGAGCATCACTGATTGTATAAAAAAGGCAATTGTCGATAGCTGTGGAGAACTTGACGATACCAATCATAAAATATTACTTCGCTAGTGGGACGCAACACTAAGGGAATTTCGGTTTTTTTTTCGCCAATCCTTTCTACATAGTAGCACTCGGGGCTAAATCCAGCAATATGTTTTTTTTCTTTTTCTAGTAAATCGAGCGGGATAAGGGTTGGTAGAAGGACATTTTGAACCCCATGGCGGGTAAATTTTTCGTCTAGAACATTTTGGATATTTTTTCACAGTGCATAGCCACGAGGGGGCAAAATAAAACTCCCTTTAGTTGCCCCATAAGAAAATAATCCTCCCTCAGTTAGTAATTTACTGTATTTATCTTCTTTTTCCATGTTTAATTAAATTTCCTCCTCTTTTTCCTTAGTGGGGGGAGTAGGTTTAGGAGTGATGCGTACAAATTTTGTTTCCTTAATTCGTTTTTGCATTTCCTTTTCTAATTCTGCTTCGTAATCCTGACTACTTGGGATAATTTCTTGGATATTTTTTCCGCTTTTGGCAGCCAAGCAAACCCCAACAAACTTTTCTAAATCCCGCAAAGTAAATCCGGTGTTAATCTGCCCTGCTGGTAATGTGAGGCCACCAAATTTTATTTCTTTCGAATATTTGGCCCTTATTTCCTTAGTAATTCGTCGAACTTCGGACCAAAAATCATTCGGTCATTTTATTATTGTCTTCTCATTATTTCTTTCTTTCGACCATTTATCTTTGTTATCAACAAACTTATATCCGCGTTCGCCTTTCATTTCTTTTTCCAAATAATCCATTAATTTATCGATTTCTTCATCAGTTGGATATCCTACCTCAATCCTCCGTCCTAGCCGTCCCGGTCGCACCAAAGCCGGGTCCAACGCTTCGGGATAATTAGTAATCCCAATTACAATAATATTTAATTTCTTATTGTTTATTTCGTCAAACATTTTCAAAAGTCCATCCACTTCATCGCGGCTGGATGAATTGCCAGGCGAAAGATCCTTAATGCCGACTGAGTCAAGTTCGTCAATTACCATTACCACTGGCTTAATTTTTTCTTTAATTCCTAATCTTTTTTGGCGAGCCTCTTCGTTTCGTAGTATATTCTTTGCTTGATTTAAAGCCACTTCTTGCTTAATAATGCTCGAACCTTTTCATAAAACAGTATCAAATTTCACGAAGGCATATTCCAAAGCCTCATTTTGGCAGAAGGTCTCAGCTAAATGGGTTTTTCCTGTCCCTGGCGGACCACTTAGTAAAACATGTTTATCGATTTCTGGGCCTTCCTTCGCAAAATATTCCGGAAGATATTTAAAAGAATTAATTCAGGTTTCTACCTCTTTACGGACACTTTCTTTGGCAATGCTGTCCTGAATTCAATTTTCGTTTTTTTGTGCTGGATTAGGTTTAATAAATTCGGAACTGTATTCATGTTTGGGTTTTTTATTATCCTCATCAAAATTTTCCTGATTTTGCTCACTATTTATTATTGACTGTCTTCTTAATTTTCTAATCTCTTTGTTAGTATTTGAATTGCTAATTAAGATAATTAAAATTGTAAAAAAAAAACTGCCAAAAACCAGATAGTAAATTTGATACTTTTCCCAATGGGTTTTTTTTGTGAGGGTAATAATAATTACTGTTTTCTTTGTTATCTTGGTGGGTGTTAGTTGAGTTCATTATTTTAATTTTTCAAATACTTGTTCTAAGTTATATTTTAATTTAGGTTTACTAGTTCAAATAAATCCCTCATTTTTTTCGTATTTTGGGATAATATGAATATGCAAATGAAAAATACTTTGGGACGCAATTTCATTGATGTTACTAATAATATTAAATCCTTGGGGTGGTGTTGGAAGATTATTTTTTAATTTATTAATAATTTTTTTTACTAAAGGTAATAAATATTCTCAACTTTTTTCGTCCACTTCAGTGATATTGGTAAAATGTTGCTTGGTAATGATTAATATATGTCCGTCGCTTGCGGGAAAAAGGTCTAAAATTGCTATTGCTCCTTCATTTTCCTCAACGATATAAGCCTTAGTTCTTTTTGTGACAATTTCGCAAAATAGACATGCCATATAATTTATATTTTTCGCGAATTACTTCTTTTTATTCTTGCTATTTTAACTGTTTCCGTAAATCACCACCAAAAAAATGTACGTTCCCCTAATTTCTTTGACTTAGTTAGCAACGATTTTTGTCGCTGGTTTGTTCTTAATAATCGTTATTTATGCTTATAATTTTTTCTTTATTTTTACCAAGGATTTTGAACCTTGTTTATTAAAGATTGGAAGTGTTGCGGCTGGTGAATAGCCATTTCTGATAATTGCTTACGATTTAGTTTAATCTGAGCGAGAGTTAACAAACGAATAAATTGGGAATAATTTAATCTGTGGGAATGACAGGCGGCATTTAAGCGAGTTATTCATAAGCGTCGAAAATCTCTTTTTCGTTGTTTGCGTCCAGCAAAAGCGTCAACCTGGGCGTTCATTAGTTGCTCCTTGGCAGTTTTAAATAATTTGCGTTTGGAACCAAAATAGCCCTTGGCTTGTTTTAAAATTTTTTTTCGTCGTCGTCGCGTGGCTGGTGTATTAGTTGCTCGAGTCATATAATTCTATTTTATTTACTTAATAATTTCTTCTTTATGCGCTACTGTTTTTTGGCAAAATTTGCAATATTTTTTTAAATTTAGTTTTTCTCCTTGAGGTTTTTTGGCCTTGGAAGTTCGGTAATTTTGGTGTCTTTTCCTACAACCGCCACAAGTTAAAAATAAATTGATTCGCATAAGTGATTATTATTTTTTCTTCTTCGGAGTTTTTGCTAGCTTCTTTTTTGCTTGTCGTTCTTTTGCCATGTTGATAAACCTATTTACTTGTTCCTCTGAAGGCTTTCGCCCCAAGGCACTCAACATATTTCTTACTTGTTCTTTGTCGGGTTTTTCCATTTGCTTTTGCCATTCCTCTACTTGCTTCTTGAAAAAATAACGGGCAACAAGAAGGCCGATAATTCCTCCCAGCACGAGTGCTACTGGCACAACAACAAGATAAACTGTTAAATCCTTCATATTTATTAATATATTTTAGAACTTTCGCGTAATAACCCGCATTTTGGCACTCCGAGCTCGGTGGTTTTCCTGAACTTCTTTTTGAGTGGGAGTTAAAGGCTTTTTAGTAATAATTTGAAAGTTATGAGAGGAATATTTTTTGAATATTTGTTTAACAATTCTATCTTCTAAGGAATGATAACTAATAACCACAATTCTTCCGTCTATCGCTAGATATTTAAGGGCGGTTTCTAAGGCTTGGGTTAGGTTCTCTAATTCATTATTAATAAATATTCGTAAGGCTTGGAATACTTTGCGAGCTGGGTGTTTATTGGTTTTGTGGGAAAAACAGGAGGCAATTATACCTACCAATTGTTCCGAGTTAGTAATCTTTTCCTTTTGCCGTCAGTAACAGATTTTTCGGGCAATTGCTCGGGCTTTTCTTTCTTCTCCATAATGATAAAAAATGTCGGCTAATTTTTCATCCGGGTAATTATTAATAATATCTTTGGCTGTTATTTTGCTTTCTGTGGCTATTCGCATATCAAGTGGCGAATTTAGTCGATAACTGAACCCTCTTCCTTCTTTGGCTAGTTGGTCCGAAGAAAGACCTAAATCAAACAAAATTCCGTCTATCTCTGGGATATCCCTTTCATTTAAATGTTTCTCCAGATTAGCAAAATTGTCGTTAATGAGACAAAACTGCGGAGAAAGGAAAAATTTATCTTTTTGAACTAAAATACTGAATTCTTTGTCTCATTCGAAAGCAATTAATTTGCCTTTTTCTAATTTTTTGAGAATGGCCCGTGAATGGCCTCCTTTCCCAAAAGTACAATCGACATAAATTCCTCCCTTTTTTAAATTGAGATAGTTGAGAACCTCACTTAACATTACTGGGATATGTCCGCTATCTAGGGTCATTTTTTTTCTATTTTAATTTTATTTTCTCAATTCAAAAAAATTTTATCGCGTAATTTTTTAACAATCTTCTAAAAAAATCTACTTACTTTTCCCATTGGGAGATTACTCCCGACAAAATAATACCACAACTGACGGAAACATTTAAGGAACTGATGTTGTTACTCATTGAGATATAGAGAGAATAATCGCTCTTTTTAATTAAATTTTTTTTAATCCCTTCATGTTCGTTGCCAAAAATCAGACAAGTTGGAAAGTCAAAATTGAATTTATTATACTCTTTGGCTCCGGGTTCACAGACCGTGGAAATAATTTTGTAATCTCTTTTTTTTAATTCATTAACTGCCTCGGACAAACTGGCAACTTGACAGACTGGAACATGGGCTACTCCTCCCACCGAAACTTTAATTACCGTGCTATTGACTGGTACCTGGTTTTTTTTGGCAATAATTATTCCATCAATATTAAGAGCCGCGGCAGTTCGCAAAATTGCTCCAAAATTATGAGGATCTTCAATCCCGTCCAACATGATAATTAAGGGAAATCTCCGTCGTGGTTGGCATGATAACAAAGAGGATAGTTTAACATAATCATAATTTCGAATAAAAGCGACTATTCCTTGACTTTTTTTATCAGGACTATAACGGGAAAATTGCTCTTTATTTAACAACTGATAAGGGATTTGTTTTTTTTCTAGGAGTTGTAATAACTCTTTATCTCTTTGCTGCTCCTCTCGCAAAATTATTCTTTTAAAAGAAAAATAAGGAGAATGAAGTAAATTGCGAACAGTATGATTACCAAAAGCGAGAAAGGTCATAATATGTTTTATTTCTTAATGTACTCTCAACAAAGAAATTTCCTGCTTCTTAGGAAACTCATTTGTCTTACCTTTCTTTTCTCCGACTAGCAATTAAAATTAAACAAAGTAAACCAATAACCACTGCTCCAATCCCTAAGCCAATCGCTCAATTTAGTTTGTTACCATTACTTTTGTTAGAGGATTCAGAGTTTTTTTTGTTGTCGTCCAATTCATTTTTTTCCTTTTGCTTATCCACTAAACCTTTTTTGGTATTATCCAATATTTTCCTGTAAGCTTCTTTTTGGGAGGAGTTATCAGTATTTTTAATTTTGTTCTCTAACTCGCTAATTTGACTTTGGAGCCGTTTAATTTCGGCTTCTAGATTACTTTTATACTCTGGGGAAGGTTGGGAAACTGGAGAATTAGAAGTAGGGGAAGTAGGATTATTATTTTTTTCAGCCTGTTCTTTTTTGCTGATTAATTTTTCTGTCCTTCCCACCCAATCTTCAACAACAAAATCAAACTCACGAGGAATATCACTCGAATCTTTATCATTCATAAGGTTCGCCATTTCTTCAAAAAATGAGCAGGTTTTACTCATAACTTCGTAATCCTCGTTATCAGCATAAGCAAGTATTTTTTTTCTTTCTTCCTTATCTTTTAGTAATTTACCTGCCTTATTTCTCCTTTCTTTCAGCAAAGCCAAGTCGGGCGGAGAAGCAGGATTATAATAGCCATTAGCAATACAATGTTCTTTTATTCGGTTATAAACTTTTTCTTCTCACTCCTTAAAAGTTAGACCGCTTAGCGCACTTAACGGGGCATTACAATCTAAGAGAACGAGTTCTAAATGTATCATACCTAACAAGGTTGCCTGGATAACTCCTTCTTCGACAAAAAATGGGGCTATGGCACCAATTTTAATAAATTCTTTCTCAGCGGCTTCATCTTGAAATTGAAGCCTTTTGCTTCTTAATAATTCCGTGTATATTTGTTTTAATTCTTGACTTCATTTTTTAAATTCGTTTTGAGTTATTTTTCCGTTCATATCGTATATATATATATATATAGTTTTAATATAATTTTATCCTTATTAAATAAGTTTTATAATTTTTCTTCTTTCAATATTTCTTCTAAGACGTCCGCGGGAACTTCCTGATAATGGGATAAATACATGGAATAAGTGCCTCGACCTTTGGTTAATTGCCGTAAAGTAGTTGAATAATTAAGAATTTCTTTGAGGGGAGTTTTGCCGGTGATATAACTTTCTCCTTCTTTTTCTTCGGTATTTTCAATTATTGTTCGACGTGAGCCAAGATTAGCCAAAACATCCCCCATATAATCCTTAGGAATTATTACTTCTACTTGCATAATTGGTTCTAATAAAACTACTCCCATTTCTTGAATTCTTTTTTCTTTTTCGGCTACTCCATCACCTCGGAAGGCCAAAACTGCCGCATTTTTGAAATCGCCTGGTTTAGTATCTACCATATGCCTTTTTCCTTCTAATAAAGTAACTTTTATATCAAGCAAAGGATAATTCAAGAGTAAACCGGATGACATGGCCTCTTCTACTCCTTCTTTTACTTCTTCAGCGTCTTTGTTAGACATCTCTTGGCCCTTTTTGGCATCCACAAATTCAAAACCCTTACCTTTATTTGGTTCAAAAGTGAGTTTAACGCGAGCAAAGTGTCCGCTTCCTCCGGTTTGTTTTTTGTATTCTCCTCAAACATTTTCTAATTTTTTAGTGATCGTTTCCCGGTAAGATACTTTTTGTGGTTTACTTTCTATTTCTAGTTTGAATTCTCGGCGTAGTCTTTCCACGGAAACTTCTAAGTGTAATTCTCCCATTCCTGCGATAATCATTTGTCCGGTTTCCCGGTCTATTCAATATTTAAAACTAGGGTCTTGGATTTTTAATTTTTCCAGCGCGTCCCTCAATTTGTCTTTATCCTCATTAGTTTTTGGCTCAATGGCTTGGGAAATTACTGGCTCGGCAAAATCAATGGTTTCGAGGAGCAAAGGATTATTTTTTTCCCCAAATGTGTCTCCAGTAATAGTGCGTTCTAAACCAATAGCAGCAGCAATGTCGCCGGCTCCTACTTTTTTAACTTCTTCCTTATTATTAGCGTGCATTCTTACCAAGCGGCTAATTCTTTCTTCTTTCCCTTGGCTGACATTATAGACGTAGGAATTAGCGGTCATTTCTCCGGCGTAAACTCGAAAAAAGGTCAATTTATTATTGTAGTTATCAACCATGATTTTGAAGGCCAGCGCCAAACAAGACAAAGGACTATGACAATTAACTATTTTCTGATTATTTTTGTCGTGGGGGGAAAAAGCAGGTATTTCAGTTATATCCAAAGGAGAAGGCAAATAATCTACCACCCCGTTCAAAACTAATTTTACTCCCACGTACTTGTAAGCCGAGCCGCAGAAGACTGGAAAATATTTGCCGGTGAGAGTGGCCTTACGAAGCAGTTTTTTAACTTCTTCAATCGATAATTCCTGACCTTCTAAATATTTCATTGCCAACTCCTCATCCTGTTCAATTATTTTTTCTAGTAATTCTTGGCGATATTTTTTGGCCTCTTCTAACAATTTTGGTGGAATGTCTTTTATTTGATATTTTTCCTCCTTATCGCCCATTTGGCAGTAATAAGCCTTTTGTTCTATTACATCTACTACCCCCTCTAATTCCCGACCAGCTCCAATTGGAAACTGAACTGGCAACGGGGTAGCATGAAGTTTTTCCCGAATGCTTTTTAAATTTTCCGTAAATTTTTCCACATTGTCAACTCCGTCCATTTTATTGATAAAGATTAATCGGGGAATTTTATATTTTTTTGCTTGTCGTCAAACGGTCTCAGTTTGGGCTTCAACACCTTTTTTTCCGTCTAAAACCACTATTCCACCATCTAAAACTCGCAATGACCTTTCCACTTCGGCCGTGAAATCGACGTGTCCAGGAGTATCAATGATATTTATCTGGTGCTCTTGTCAGTAAACAGTAGTGGCGGCTGACTGAATAGTAATCCCTCGCTCTTGTTCTTGGTCCATAAAATCCATTTGGGCTTTTCCCTCATGAACTTCCCCAATTTTATGGATTTTTCCGCTATGGAAAAGTATACGTTCAGTAGTAGTAGTTTTACCAGCATCAATGTGGGCCATGATGCCAATATTACGAATGTGGGCTAATTTTTTCTCGTCTTCGGGCATATATTATTAATTTTTTGCTGTATTATTTTTCTAACACATCATCCTAAGCGAGTTTAAGGTTGGCCGAAAAGTAATTTGTTTTCTTTCATCAATGATGAATATAATTATAAAACTATAAGTATATGACAAAATTAGAAGAATTTAAAGAGTGATTAAGAATGGGAAGAATTTTTTCCCGCCATGCGGAATTATTAAACTGCGACCGAGAAGATAAAGAATTTGAAAAAAGTACTTTTAAACTTTCTATCCAAGGAAAGAGTAGCACAAAGCGCTTGTCGTACTTTCGGAATCGTCGGGTAAGAGTGAGGAACCGAGAATTAGTTCATGAAATTCAAATACAAGAAGAGGCTAGAAGAAATCACAGAGGGACAAAATTTAAAAAATGATGATTATTTGGTTTGGCGATAGCAGTCGTGGTTGGGGTTATTGCGGTAGGTTTAAAAGTGAATTCCACCCATCCAAGAGAGAAAAATATAGACTTTAAAAAAGGCTGCGACTCCATTTTTGGTGAAGATAGTTATAGTTCAAGGTTGTGTGAAAGATTACTAACATTATTAAAAAAAGAGGAACAACTAATAATACAGATTAAAGATCAAAAAAACAAATTAGAAAAATACAAAAGGAATTTAATAGGAAAGACATTAGAGAAATGAGAAGTGGAAGAGTTATCCCGTCAGCAAGATGAATTATCAAAATTAGAAAAAAAATTAGAAATTTTAGAAAGGAGGCGAGAAAAATGGAAAGAAGCGGAGGATAAAAAACTCAAGAACTTATCCGAGTCTCTGAGAGAATTATAAGACATTTATAAAATATATACATGACACAAAAAATACAAGATTTTAAAAATTGGTTAGATGAAAACCTTTCTCAATTTTTTGAAAAGTTTTGTAGCTTTGTTTGTGACAATAAAAGAGAATTAGAAAAGTGTGAAAATTTTGGAAAAGGACTGATAAATAGTAAGGTAGAAAGAAAATCGTTGGAAGAACAAATTAGAGATAAATAGAATGAACCAGAACAATTATAAAAATAAATTGTAATAAGTAAATATGACACAATTAAAAAAATTTCAAGCCTGATTAGAGGCAGACGAAAGTAGGAAAGAGGGAGTAAGTAATGAAGAATGAGAAGCATTTTTTTCCCAGCATGAGGAATTATTAAACTGCGATTGAGAAGATGAAGAAAATAAAGTGAGTATTCTCGGAATTTCTATCCAAGGAAGAAATGAACAAAAAATGTTTGATATATTTTACAGGTGGTTGACAAGGGCAAAAGAAAGTAGAGAAGTAGTTCATGAAGAAGTTCAAGGAAGAGAAGAGGCCAACAGAATCCACAAAAGAACAAAATTTAAAAAATGATTTTGGTTATCAAGTCTAGCATTAGCCGTGGTAGTTGGTGTTGTTGGGATAGGTTTAAAAGTATTCACTTCATATACCGAAAAGAATGAAATCGTAGACCTTACAAAAATTTGCCCCTCTGTTTTCCACAGAGCAAATTGATTAGGAAAATGCGAAAAAATAGTAGAAGTTATGGAAGAAATGCGAGAAGCAGAAGCATTAGAAGAGTTATTAGAAAAGCAAATTAAAGAAAGAAGAATAAAACTAGAGGAGTTGAAAAGCAGTTTTATAGGAAAGTCATTAGGAAAAATAGGAGAATGAGAA
>CAJVPJ010001367.1:0-10242 GCA_910592205.1 Paraglomus occultum | reverse complement strand
CATGTTTCTCGTATAAGTGTATCTGAAAGAGTTTGAAATTGGTATTTGTATGATAGGACTTATTATTATATCAGATAAGCATTTTGATGTTGTCATGTTATCCTTGTTGATGGTTGTATATT
Organism: Paraglomus occultum; assembly: GCA_910592205.1. Classification (NCBI taxonomy): domain Eukaryota; kingdom Fungi; phylum Glomeromycota; class Glomeromycetes; order Paraglomerales; family Paraglomeraceae; genus Paraglomus; species Paraglomus occultum. Next base: position 10,120 of record CAJVPJ010001367.1, on the reverse strand, counting down.
ATTCATATTTTATTGTACTGGCTTGTTCGATGTTTTCGGTTATTCTTTTTATAGATATTGATAGCGACCCAAAAGCGCTTAGGGCCAAACTACCCCAAGGCTTTGCTTGCATCAACAGCCATCATCAATTCAGCTGACGCATCAACTCTCCTAATTTCAACCATTCTTTCGTCACGATTTTATTGTTTTCAAAAACTTTGACCTCCAACGCACAGCTGTTCTCGGTGCCATTTTATGCCATCGCTGTTCCATTGCTGATTTCCGTGTATCAGAAATGCCGTACAATTGGCCGCAGATCAAGGTGAAGTTTTGGTCGAAACACTTAACAATTGGAAGGTGTAAGTGTGGGATATAGCGTAGTCGTCTTACATAGTTTTGGTTTATTCTCGTTTCCTTGACATATCCACAATTTCTTATTATTCTCCTACAGTATCTGCAATATTTCTCTCAGCATGACCAACTCTATTCACTTCCTGTTGATTGAACTTACAGCACTGTCCTTTTCCGACACGAGCCCTCCGCGTATGAACATCCAAGATTTTGACGGCAACTTTTTCCCTGGATGAAACCCTCTACACTCTTTACATATACACAGATTTTTGAATAGTCCAGAACAACTTATCGAACACGCAACATTACATTGATTTCCAGCAGTTGGATTGGCTCTGTTTAGCCAGACATCAATTATTTTTTTGAATACGTCACTCGTTGAAATTATATGATGACGAGTACGGAAAGAAGATGGTGTTTGGAAAACTATCAGGAGAGTAAATATACTTTTTGGCTCTTGGCAGGATACGAGGGGAAGCATCGAAAATCGGAGCATCAGAAATGCGGGCGTCGGGAGAGCGGTGAATGAAGTTAGGGGTCAGTAGTCAAAGAAGTTAGAGAAAGAGTGGTTGAAGCCGCAGAAGTCGGCAAGAATGAGAAGCGAATTCTCAAGTAAGAATCGTTGAACAATCAGGGTTTAACGTTTCGGGTGTCTCGAATACCCTATTAATATTACTATGGTTCCTGAAAATTTTCAATACACTCGGGATACCCACCTTCGCATAAATCGAAAGATGTTCATGTCTAACGCTAATTGAGAAATGTTTAAGGAGTAGTGTTAGTACAGTCGACTCTCCCTAAAGCTAAATGCTCTAAACGCGCACGAGTGATTTTAAGTTTTACCTAAATCGATTGCTTAATTTTCCAAATTTGAGCCAAAATTTTACGTTAATGTATGGGGCCAATCAAAATTTTCCGAACAAATATGGTCCATATTCCCAAGCCCGCGTAACTTCCCTGATGCTTTAAATGACGAGCATTACCTACTCATACATACAACTCAGACGTTCTTTCTATTGAGCATGCACTTCATCACAGCTTTAATACAAAAACCCTTCTTTACCGCCACGACACGTCACATACGACAAGCCTCCAAGACCACTAACTGGTGAAGGAGTTCAAGCACACGTCTACTCACACATAGCTCATACATATGACTCGGACGCTCTCTCTATTGCGGTACGCGCCGCTTCACATCTCCAAAGCATTAATACAACTGATTTTTTGCCGCTACATTGCGGCACATATGGCAGTTAGCTGAAGCCAACCCTGACACTATAATTATGACGCATCAATCACTATTTACTATGTCGAAAGCACAATAGTCAAAGATGAATTGCAACAGAAAGCAAGCGCGGTTCTGCAATGATTGCCTTGATTGCCTTCTTGCGTCAGAGTTGATACATCATTTTGCGATGCTACGTCATTGTAACCTGGTTGTTGTTGCTATGTTAATATACCAGCTTTTTGAGAATCAGTGAGATTTTTGTCAAAATTATTATGCAGCAATGTAAAAATTGGTTTGCGTCATCGTAACGTGTTTTTCTAAATATATTTCTGTTTCAGCAAAAAGTACAGTACCGGTCTGCGTTTTTTTATTTGATATGCTCTCGCAACAATTATATTTAACAAAAAATGCCACGTACAGATTTCCATTCATCACCAAGAGGTTAGTCTGCTGAAGTAAATAGGACGACGGGTGGGGAGAGCGCTTTGCTGAGTTTAGGAACAAGATACACAATATTTTCCTAAAGAATTACAAAATGCCGGTATAATAATGATTGTAGTTGCAAGTAGATCAAACGTCGGTGGAGTGCAATACATATTAACAATCGAAATATTTTATAAACCTTGAATCGATAAAAGATTTCGTTCTTTACCGATACCGAGTTTCTTAGCAACTTAAATAGTTAAATAACGATTACTATGTGATACCGCGAGCATCGACGCACCTGTACAAACAAATACTCGTAGCCAATCATTACGAGACACCAAGATCCAGGATTTGTTGATAATCTATTATAATTAGTAATGAGAAAACCGTAAGAAACCGTAAAAAAAGCATGGAAACCGCAAAGAAACCGTAGAGAAACCGTAAGATACGCTTAGCATCCCGATTCGATTGGTTCATTTCACTTCACCGACAAAATTTCCCAACATTATTTCGAAATTATCCTTTTTTTGGTAGTTATTTGTCGGTAAAATGATTGTCCGGTCCCATGCTGCCATCGTGATTTCTTAATCTATGACCTGTGCCCAGAGTGATACAAGATAATGTGATGAAAAGGGCAAAATCTTGAGGCGCAGACAATTTTATCGTTGATGTGTCACACTCGTGATACACGGGAATATCTGGTAGTTTTGAGGGGCGAGCAAACATTTTGGAGAGAACAATTGGAAGGCAATCAGACAAGGATATTAATGTTAGATTAATTTGTCTGTTCGATGCACGATGACGAATGTCAGCTTGAAGCAAGTTCCCAATCTCGTCGTGAATGTCCCTGACAAACAATATGTGTGACTCTTATTGCTTCGCCATCATCATTCATTCGGGGTTCTATTTATAGTCCAAGTATACACGATCAAGACTGAATGTCTTACCGTGTAACGTTCTGAGTCTATTGTTCGTTCGCTCTTTGATATGTATTGATGTTGAACAAACCTTAGTATCTTTGCCTACGTCTTTATTTACAATATCTACATATTTACATCGGAGTAATATGCGGTTTGATTTTCCGGATTTGTTTTTGTGTTATGTCTCGTTCGATTCAGTAAAACCAGGTATGACATTATTAATATGACAACTGAGTATTGACATTCTGTCTGCCAGGCGAAAATTCGATAGACCACGTTACGCTTTGTCACGGTCTACACTTGAACCACATTTAATCTTCAATGGATACAGTAAATTCCACAAACTTAAATTCTTCGGCCGTAAATAACCAATTATTTATTACCATTTGGGAAGGGTTGCGGGACATAATAACTGTGTTGATATTATATTTATATTAATTAATGATGGAATTACTTATCCGGACCATTGCTTCCAATATTGGATTGACTGTTAACAATTCTGCTTCACCCCTTTCTCTTAAAATATGGTGTATATTACTGCGCGGTATAACAATGGTATGTCGACTACTATTTGTACTCGTATACAATAAGGAACCCATTCCCTATTTAATGCGGCTCGAAAAAAAAAATACGCAACTTGTCTTGCTAAAGCCCGAAATTACAAATGTACAATGATTACAAACTTTACGTCAAAACATCTCCTGGGCATAAGTTCCCACACATACTCATTTCTGCCATCACACCGACATATTCCTCTCTTGACAATACTGTTCACGACAAATCACAAACAGGCCGATAAACGTTTTGAGCCTAAAAGAAGTCTTACTTTGGGACCAGCCGGACACGCTGCTGAGAGCGTAACTTTTTTCAAAGTCGAAACGGCGATTGAAGAGGCCTTCTACCGTTGTCTCACCAAGTCCTGGCCATCTCGCCTTTACCGTATGCAGACATGGTTCTGCACACACGATGGAAAAACTTTAGGTCCTGGCCATCTCTACCATTGTCGAGCCATTTCTTCATCATGGATCGGCATACGGGCAACGGAAAATTTTTAAGGCCTGGCCAAGCATGCGGAGATAAAGACGGACGGGGTCAAAAAAAATACGGCCAAGCGGATGAAAAGGACTATCACAACACAACACCGCCGGCGATGCTCCAGCCATTTAATGCAACACCTCTGTGTCTGCTGCGCGATGGCTGGAGCTTTTGTCATCTCATAAGGACACTGTTTTTAATTAAAATTTTATAAAGTTTAATATTAATATTTGTTACTTAACTAAATTTTAATGATAATAATAACTTTAAAACATTTTAACGTTTATTTTATAAAAGTGTATTATAACAATTTATTACTATACACAACACTGGCGATGCTCCAGCCATTTAACGCAACACCTCTGTGTCTGCTGCGCGATGGCTGGAGCTTTTGTCATCGCATAAGGACACTGTTTTTAATTAAAATTTTATAAAGTTTAATATTCGTTACTTAACTAAATTTTGAATAATAATAATGACTTTAAAACATTTTAACGTTTATTTTATAAAAAGTGTATTAGAACAATTTATTACTATACACAACACTGGCGATGCTCCAGCCATTTAATGCAACACCTCTGTGTCTGCTGCGCGATGGCTGGAGCTTTTGTTGTCGCATAAGGACACCGTTTTTAATTAAAAATCGTATAAAGTTTAATGTTTGTTAGTCAACTAAATTTTGACAATAAATTTAAAATGTGTAAACAATATTTTAACGTTTAACCAGAAAAGTTTTATAAAGTGTATTATAACAAATTTATTACTATTTAGTTCAACTTTTAATTAGCGTAGGCAGAAGTATGAAGAAAAAACTTACTTCTTTTACTCTATTATTGGTTACGGCAATTTTGCACTTGCAATAACTTGATCGAATAGCATAGGATATCTCTTGGAAGATCTGTACATTTCTCAACTTGAATTTAGTCGATGAACAAACTTATTCAATAAACATATCAATGTCTTTTTATAACTAGAATTATCTTATTAAGTGCAGACATCAAATCATTGGTGCTTATCTTGTTGGAGCAAGAGCACAAGGAATAAAGGAGAATTTTGCAGATGGTCCTCGAAGCAAAGACAGTAGCAATGTTACTAAGTATACGACAGCATGCTATTGGTGTCTGTGTTAATGTTTCACACTCTGCTTTGTCTTCAATAAACACGGAAAAGTCTAAATACACTTTATTTGAATAAATCAATGTTACACTGTATTTGTTTATAGATTAAAAACTCGCGTCTTTTTTCTATTTTCAGTTATATGCTTTAGCGATAATACCAGTCATGGTATCGACAAAGGACTTGAGTTTTTTATAACTAGCAACGCAACATCAATATTGGTTTTGACAATTTAATATCGATATAAAATATTTGATAGCCTTAGTTTATCATATAACTAGGCGGTACCCGATGATAGTTTGGCATGATATAATATGTCTACCCAATCTCACAAAAAAATTTATTCTTGTGTTAGCTTTGACGGAAGTTTTTGCTCTGTGTAATTGTAGCAAATGTTGTTCTCGTCCTCGCTAGTTTTGTGTTCGAATTACCGGCAGTCGACTTTAATACTATAATCGAGTCTGTGTTTTCTATTACAGTCAAAGCTGGCTATAACGAACTCTGGTTATAATGAAGATCTGTTTATAACGAAGCCAATTATAGAAGTTATAATCTGAGCTATAAAAGGTGACAAGAAATTTCTGATTATAAAGAATATTTTCTCTGGTCCCGTACAATTCGTTATAACCAACTTTGACTGTATGTCACAAAGAATGTTTCATAATTATATTTAATGTAAGACTTAAATTAGATATGCCCCAATATTTATGTCAGCAAAGTTGATAATTATAATTCATTCAGTAATTTATAAACATCTTAATTAAAATGCGTGGTCGATTGGCAAATTGAAAAATTTATTATTGATACATCTAGGACAAGATTTAGACTCATTGTTGACAAGGTTGTATTAAACAAATTACTTCATATTAATTACCTTCATATTGTTCAAGAGAACGGTGCGTATCCATTTTATACTAATTCATAGTTTAACCATTGCGATTATATTTATCAGTAATTTTTAATAGTCTAGCAAACGGCTACATGTCTGAAACAGACATGCATACAAGAAAAGCCAATCATTTTTGGAAATGACAGGTAAGCGCACTTTTCGATCACATGAATTTCTCTGTCTGACACATGATCTGTACCGTGATTGAGCTAAATTATTCGACGAATCTCGCTTTACATTTGATTACCCATTTATGACTAGTCAAATTGAGCTTTTAATCTTTGGTTCACTTTTTAAGCTTATAATAAAAGTTAAAGATTGGTGTGTGTTAATAGTATATTAAACGCCAATGTTATATTAGAAGTAACGGTAACTCTAAGTCATGAAGCTTATACAACCAAAAAGTCCTATTGCGGGTTGCCCTTTTTTTTCTACCCTCGCGATAATTAATAAAATAAAATTTGCAGTTTGATGTACTATATTGTCTTTTGATGTATAGTAGGGTCCAATACCTATGACAGACTGATTATAATTTTAGCACCATAAATCGTTTTGACGTGCAGCTACTTTAGATAAAACTAATCTCGATCATTGCATATATCAGGTTATTTCTTCGATAATCATATTTAAAACTTATTATTATCGAGTTTCTCTATCGCTATTACTCTGAGTATAATGCATACCACACTATTAGTCATAATAGGACAACAAGAAAACACCCATTTAACCAATCGTATTAAGATACGCAATTAACTCACGTGTATTAATTATTATATAAATAAATATAATAATAAGTACATTTATATTATAATTATTAATATTAACGCCTCATCATACGTAATACGACAACTGTGAAGCTTCGAAAGCGTCACAAGCGTTGTTAGAACAATAGGTGTTACATAAAGCGATTACTATTACATCTTTTAGTTCTGATAAAAAATTCACCAATAAAACCGAAGTAGCATATAGTCAGATCGTTTGATAATTATATATTTAAATACGCAGTTTCCCCCGGTCACTCATTTCAACTCATTGGAACAACCACGAAAATCACTCACTCAACCTATACTAATATCTACACGCATACAAAAAGCCAATACAAAGCTACTATGGAAAAAATTGATTTGTACGTCAAAGTCATCGAAGAGGAAAATACGGAAGCTCTATATGGCTTGGGTAACTGTTTTAAAACAGGCAGGCTTGTAGAGCGGGACGATCGAAAAGCTGCTGAATTTTACGAAAAGGCCTCTGCTAAGGGACACACTTTGGCGCAATACAGCTTAGCAGGATGTTATTATGAAGGAGCCGGGGTGGAAAAGAACTATAAAAGGGCGTTCGAGCTTTACCAGAAAGCAGCAGAAAACGGTCTGTCTATTGCAAAATTTAATCTATTTGTTTGTTACTATTATGGAATTGGAGTAGAAACAAATGTCTCGAAAGCAATCGAAATATGTCAACAAGCTGCTGAGAGGGGAGAGATGAGAGCGCAATATTACCTTGGTGTGTTTTACAAAAACGGTGATATTATTGAACAAGACATTTTGCAGGGATTTAGTGAATTAAAAAAATCAGCCGAACAGGGATACGCGCCTGCGCAGGTCGATCTCGGCAGATGTTTTGAGTTGGGGGTTGGGACGGGAAAGAATGACGTAAGAGCTGTTGAATTGTATACAAATGCAGTTAATCAGGGACACGCTTCGGGCCAGTACAGACTTGCGCGCTGCTATAGAAGCGGCACAGCAGTAACAAAGAACAGTTTAAAAGCATTAGAGTTGTACCAGCAGGCGGCGCGGCAGTCACACCCAAAAGCGTTGTATAGGTTGGGGTTGTGTTACCTCCATATCGGGAGCTATCAGATCGCCGTTCAGCAATTTCGGAGGGCAGCTGACCGGAAGTGTGCCAAAGCACAATACAGTTTGGGGATTTGTTATTTGGGTCAAATTGGAGTACTGCGCTGCTACCAAGAAGCAGAGAAATACTTGGTGCAGGCGGCGCGACAAGGAAATGTGGATGAGCAATTAACCCTCTGTTTGCGTCATGACGGTCATCATAAAAGAGTGTGTTTGTTATATCAACATGCGGCCGATAAAGAAGGTGCAACGGCGCAACAGCTTGCCAGTCAATTGAATCGTAATTCACAGAGCAGCTGCTGATACCCAACAGATCCAATACAGATAATGATTATAATAAACATATGAGCATCAATTACAGAGGTTGTTAGTATATATTAATACGTATGTTTTTGTCTAGTCTAGTCTATTGCCATTGTTGAATGGTTTGTCATATAAAAAGTCGTTGAGCCTTACGGGTAGAAATTTAAAAACCTTTATTGATAACAATAATAAATTTCGTAAGAATAATAAAACAACAAATACTTAGGTAAATAAATGCTTCAGGACCCATTTAACGGTTTCATCGGATCGAACGCAATGCCCATTCTATAATATTTGTCAAAGGTGTTAAGCCAACTCCCTCATTAGGTATCGAGCCACTACCGAGCCGCAAGCAGGTAAACGTCCAATCCAATGGAATTTCGTTAGGCCTATCCAAATACAAATTAATTGAGTTTACTACTTCATAATATTCGAATAAATCGATAATTTTTTCTTGAGGGGGGGTGAAGTCGATTCGATTAATTGAAAATGTACCGTTGAAGTATCCAACAATCTTTCTAGAAAAGTATCCACAATTTCTTCTTTCATGTAACCCTAAAAAGCTGCGTACGCACTGAGAAGCGTTTGCACCTATCTGATCCGCTATATATTGTTCTATATGAAGAACAATGTCAATGAAAAGTTCGGCCGACAGCTGGAATCCAAGCTGTTGTAAATCGGTCAACGTCTGCACCACACGGTTTAAAGTAGGTTCGACCCAGTCGGGTGGAGTCGGGCATGGATACAGCGTTAATATCGCAATTTGAATAACATAATAGTTCGTATCCTTTATAATGTCCTCATATCCAATCTTTTTCCAGATGTCAATTAGTTTTGGACACAAAAAAATTGCGCGTGAAATGACTTGTAGCTGCATTGCAGAATCGTGTCAAAGAATTCGTACGGCAGTCTTGGTCTTACAGGAAAAGGAATGAGTTTGTATGTTTCGATTAGCATTTTAATTTCTCTTTGATTATTCAATATGGTTTGTCGAGCTTGGTTGACTGGTTGTGGTCCACCCGTGAGGTAATAGAACAACTCCATATCAGTGCGAAAATCCCTGCACCGAATTGTGCTCTCGAGGAATCGAATAAATATCTTAAAGACCTGCCACACAGGGCTCCCACATCTGTGTTATAAATATTGATGGTTTCTTGGTCAGAAATATTTAAATTATGCGCAACTTTCAATTCCAATTCAACAAGTTTATTATTATACCTTCCAAATCCAGTCACCAATTTCTGAATAAAGTATCGGCTAAGATGAACGCGCTGAGCGCATAAACAATTTACTACTTGAAGATTAAGAAATGGTTCGTCAAGTCGCATGGCGTGATATAATGCGTGGGCGGTAGGATGGACTTTGTAAACGGTGCGTTCACCAGACGATACCAATTGCGGGAATACTTTCCCAATTTAGAAGGATAATTCAGATTGAATATTTCCGACTTAAGTTCTACAGGCAAATTATCGATATTAATATGGGCCATTGGGACGTTGAAGGCGCATAATGCATTTGGATAAAAAATGTCTTGATATATTTTGTCCTCGTTATTATATTGTGGAGACATATTTGTTGGAGCAGGATAATGCAACATCTAACTGATCGCGTGACGGCATGGTCTGCGCGATTGTCAAATTCAGCATCTACTTACTTTGTCCTCAAACGCGCTAATACTAATAGAATCTACGGCCAATTGACATATGTTTTTCGTATACCTTGCATGTCCAACACAAATTAAAAGTATTCCTGTTTAATCTCTTGTTTTTACAAAACTTTCGTGGTCGATATGTAATTATAGGTACACCGGGACGAGAAGGGGGATTACAGAATAATAATAAAAGGACACTTATATACCAACGGTTATGTTCGCTAACCCGCATATCATTAATTCTGCTATTTGAAATTGCGGTCATGTGCAATTTTGAAGGGGTCCAACAATATCGACATACACTCACTGGACAAAAGTCTACGTAATTTTTGCCGATCATCGATCCAAACGATTGTACAATCAAACTTTGAG
>CAJVPJ010001366.1:0-10249 GCA_910592205.1 Paraglomus occultum | reverse complement strand
ATGAGGCTTCAGCCCATTCACACGCACTTTTCAGAAAATGTAAACATTCACCCTGCACTCTGCGGATGTATCAATTTGTCACACGCAGTCATTGTTTCCTTTGTGCATGTGGTTGATCAGTGAAATTTCGTAGTGACCACTCACTTCCCTCCCACCCTAAAAATTTGTCGCTTAATTTCTTATACAACAGCAATCCAACAAACTTATATACTCATTTTCTTTCGGGACACGACAGCCATTTTGGTGGACCATAAGTCCTTGGCTTTTTTATCGTTTCGTTGTGGCTCTCCACGATCTGTTTGTTATATATATGAATAATGTGTTATTGATATGGCTTGCAGTGGCATATATGCTTGCGTGAAATTGAGTATAAGCTGTAAAAAAGTAAATCAATAAATATGCAATGATACGTTTGTTGAATTTCAATGTTCAAAGCATATTTTCATTAACTATGACTAAATTCGTACACGAGATAGTATGTCTAAATCGAAAAAATCGATCGCATAATGTCTGTTACGTAAGGCCACGTGCGGAGCCTAACCTTATTATTGTCGCTTTCGATCTAAGCGTAGCCTCTTGCTTATGGTTGAAATGTGTTAATTATTGCTGATTCCACCGTAAAACTACCTATAACAATAAATATGCCGAAACCAATTGGGTTTAGTACTTTGCATATTGCGTAATTATGAAATATGACTACTATAGTTCACGCAATTCACAGAACGATATAAGCGTATGGTTAATGATGGATTACATATTTCCGAGCTAGATGTGTATATAGCCTATCTTTGTCATCTTAATGAGTTTGACCAAGATTTTCGCGAACAAGAAAAACTTGTTAGCGGTAACGGCAATTTCGTAACCGATAATGGGATTTTCTGGTTTTACAAATGTGTATTGTCCTTGGTTATCAACTATGCTTACACGTGCTAATCGTTGCTGATGCTGCTAATATGAAATATTACTATTGCAAAGTTGCCATTCCATACAACGGGGGTAGGTGGGTTATTACTATCTCAATCGAATCTTGTATGTATCTTGTGCTTGTGCGTGATCTCAATATATTATAATCGTCAAGATTATATAAATGTTTCAAAACAATCCTAATGATGTCTTCCAAGTTATAGACAGCAGTCCAGTCGTCCGTGGCGGCAAGAATACTTTACGTGATAAGAGACGATAATATGCTCTGGCGTTTTATTCCATTTCCTTATGCAGATGCTTTTTTGATATAGCTCAGTTGCGTTTTCTGTTCATCTTTCTGCTCCACTACCGCTTGTCGAGAATACGTTGCTCATATGCATCTTCCTGCCAGATTGGTTTTTGGATACAACACATTATGCATCCCGCCTTATTTCTCGGTCTTCATCTTCCACTCTCATTGTTCTAGAAAGGGTGGATGAGGCCTTTCTTGGATCACAGTAAGTTTTCGTTGATGGATTGTAGTCATTTGGGATTATTTCACGGGCACGTGAAATGCCTCTTGGTTAGATGTTGTAACGTAAAGTGGCATAGTCGGCATTTGATGACAGGTTTACTTTCTCAAAGACTGCCTTTCAAAGACTAAATTGTATAATAGAAGAGCTTGAGTAACAGTACTTACTGCAAGTGTAAAATCGTTTGCAACACATGGACATTAGTTACCTTCCAAAAAAATTGAATTTCTCCTTTCAAGGGGTGACAGTCTAGTCTGTAGATAACGCAAATTCCGTTTACGTTGTATCAACTGACACCTACGCCTCGCGAAATATGTTTTCATTTGATCGAAGTTACATTCTCGGGGCCTAATCATTTCATACAAAAAAAAAAGGTGAAGTGTATTAGGTTATTGCATAAAACCATACTGCAACTGAAATCAAATATAAACGTACATTCGATCGAAATAGTATTATGCCTAGATCCACCATCAACGGTATTTTCGTAGACAATGTCTTTTCTCACGGGGGTGCTGGAGGTATCAGCCAACCTCTCGTCTAGCGGATCAGCCGGAATCCTGGTATCCTAAGTATTGCGAGGTGGGAACCATCTTCGAAGCTGTTGTCATCAGGCTGTCATCTGGAACTACGGGGTACAACACCATATTCATCTTCAAGCATTCCACGAGCCCTCATTTTTGTCATGAGACTAACTGCTGTTTCTTGACCTCTTCCCGAATCGACTTTGGCTCGTCGGTCAGACGGACCTTGGCATTGTAGTCATCATCTGGGCGATCATGATTGAGGAGGTGGAAAATGACGGACTGACGATTTGAAAGAAACCGGTGGTCACGTAGAGGGAATTTTACTGCTCCGCGGTCTTGACGGATTTCCTAAACTTTGCGTTTTCCAGTGGACGAATGTCTGATCTGGCGGCTGCTATTAAGAGAAAAAGGTCTCCTCCCCCTGCCTGATCACGTCTCTGAAAATATTCGCGCTGCTTACGTGGAACGAAAGCAATCATGAACCAAACACTCGCCTCAAGATAATGTACGAGGGCGGAGCTAGATGTTTTTTAAATTGCCTTATATGTTATGATTATGTATTATTATACACGATAACAGCAAATGTAATATATTACCGCAATCATTTCCTTAACTTCTTCGGTATCACATTTCTTGCCACCAGTCATTTGAATTATCTGAAAAGGACAAATAATATATTAAATGACTTGGGTTAATCTAATCGTTGAGCAAATATGGACAGAGTATTACATGCCATAAAGCCGGAGCTTGCAAATGTTAGCAAACCTATTGTTGTCTACAAATCTCAACTACAACAATGATCACCCTTACTACTCATCCAAAATCACGTCACCCTTTACGGATAAATCTTTGCAGATTTCCTTCTACAGACTGCTGGTGGACTAGTAAATCCCCTATTTCCGAGTCCAAGGGCAGCTAAGGCTACTTCGGCTTCATCAGAGGTTTTTTGAAAGAGTGACTTAACAGACAAGTGACATAATTAATGGGGAGAAAGCATTCGCATAGATCAGCCTCCTAATTACCTTTGCAATGAATTTGCCTCGTTTACATTACGGATCAAGTATTAGTGAAACCGGTATTATGACGTTGCACAGTGTGAGCATATTCACTTTAAAGTACCAGAATCAGAAACATATAAATAAACTTTGTTTAGACAAGGTCAATTATTGACACAAGTCACATTTCAAACCGACCTGCTTTCGACTAATGAAAATGATTTCAACATGAAATTCTTCCGATGGCCTGTTAACACGAAGAGTAATAAACAATTAAGTCACAGATATTTATGCGTGACTCTTTCTCGCTTCAGCTTAAATCTTTCGGCTGTTTTCGTCATTCCATTCTATTTTGTTGTATATCTTAAAAAATGACGTGACTCCAGTCACGGTTGAAAAAGCTTAATTCCCCAAAATTTAACTTTCTGAAAGTGGTCACGTTACTTTTACTTGGCGCAGTTGTGCAAACTAATCCCGACCACCGTGGAATTTCTCTTTACATTAAAAGTGATGAAATAAGTAACATAGTAAGAGTAAAGCAACAACATATTTTGACTTATTTAACTATTAAGGACTATAATGAGATAAGAAATAATATATGTAACTATATTACTATGTTATTAAAAACGGGTAGAATAACCTGCCTGGTTATGCAAAATAGTAGAAACCACATAACGATAAATAAACACTTTTTTTCTAAAATAGCTTTAATTCACTCCGTTAACATGTCCAGTAAATCTCTCAGCTTTTGTTTGGTAACCCAAAGTTTGTGTTGCCAATATATATTAGTAGTTGATGCCTATTGCTTGTCATATTAATATGGATTGCCGTTATAAAGATATGACTGAGTAATTTATTGTCGTAGTCACGTCGAAGCTTTCTCTCCAAAATTCTAAATTTTATTTAGGCTTTTAAAATATATCGTAAGTATCTGAAACAACGTATTTGTCATAATGGCCGACAAGAACTTTGTTTACAAAAGAGTCTAAGATAGTAAGACAGAGTACACGAAGCAACATATATACGTTTCCATGTACAGTTGAACATCCACAAGAGAACGCAGTCGGAACAGCTCATGTTATGTTCTAATCCATAAGAGTGTTTTTTATAAAGTTTATTCCATTTACTAATAAGTCAGATTGTCCCATGATAAAATGTTTGTTATGAGATGTTATTTTTTATAGAGCAATCGTATTACACAGTGAGCCCGTTCGTCCGTTTTCAGATTTAATGCGGCCTTTGGTTTAATTTCACGATATTAAAATATTTGAGACAAAATTCAATAGAGTTTATTGTACTGTGTATTGTTATCATATCAATTATAATCTTATTCAAAAAAAATTAAAGATGAATCTTAGACTTATTTTTAAAAAATCATATACTTAAAAGGTTGTGCATATAAAGAATCGAGATTTCGTGTTACTAATTAATGCGACTAAGACATTCTCGTTATTATTCGGACGATTAAGGTATATTATGCGATATCGAATGAGCCAATAACCGCTGCGAATCGAAGGCGGTCACATTTCTGCAAATTAAATAAATTGACGGTTGAGAATAAAGACAAGATATATGAACAAAAAATGTTGTAGACTCCAAAAACGATGCAAGCATCAAAGAGCACGCAGACTTTACCTAGTACGAATCGATATTTATTTTCGGGTTCGGCCACCGCTTTCATGTATCGGTTAGCGATTTTTTCAAGAAGATAATAATATCCCCTGACGGCTTCGCCTTCCTGCCTCCACAGAGCTGCAGCGCGGCTGTCAACTTCCGCAGAATCCCCCCTCTTACGGTTTTTAAGGCCAGCCGCATAGTTTCTTCTATAAAATAAAGTTCGCTTAACCGGTCGGGGGGTTTTGTTACCTTTGACCTTAGGTAACCTTAAGAGCTTGTCGACCGGCATCGACAACGTGTGCGGTGGGTTGGCGAGGCGTTGGCGTTCAGCCTCGCTAAGGTGGTTATCGATAAATGATCGTATTGTCATGGTGCCAGCCATTACGTAAATTCGATGTGTCGTTTAATCGATTTAAATATATATTATAGAGGAAGGAAAAGTTTGGACTTGGCACCGACGTTATCTTGGTTATAAGAAAGCTAATAAAAGCTTGTTGTGTTTATATAACATATAATCGTGAATAACGTGATTTATTTATTGCTGTCACACCGATTTACATTCATAATGAGCTCTCGATCAGCATTGTATATGACTCGTTACACCTACAGATTTTTTGTGCGACAACGATAATTAATAATGGGATGCTCATAAGGTTTGTAAATGTCCCAGCTTTTTGGTTAGACAAACGGCTGTTGTACGTCAGCGGCGCATTCATTTCGAATCCCTGAAATTTGGTTTGTTTCAGATTTTGATATCATTAGCACGAAGGAAGAGACTGCAACCATTACCGCCGCAGAAATGATTTTTAGGATTTATCACGCAGACTGTTTATGAACAGGTTTTCATATTTCTCTTCATCTGTGATAATAATAATAAACTTGTATTACAATTTGTGTGACGGTGATGCAGGTCGATTGTTGATGAATATGCCTCTAAACTAATACGGCAAGATTTGACATCCGATCTTTTACCTACGCAATTGCATTTGAAGGTCGTATACGGACTGCATTATCCATGGTAATTGGATCCATTGCTGTATCATTAGGTAGCGTACTCACAGAAATAATCCCAAAATTGACGACAAGAACCCTTTCACGACACGCAAGAGACTGACGCTGATTTGCCATAAGAGAAAATATGCTATTTGCTGAATCCCCGCTGGCACGACCAACTTCTGGCAGTTGATAATGATGTCACTGGTCAGGTTAACAACACTGCTCAATGGGTTCTCTTCAGGCCCAAGCATCCGCATAGCCTCATACACTTTGCCATAATATCGTCCAGGTGTCGAATGCAGCGTACAGTCTGAAAATTGAATGCATCCGTTAATGCAACAGCATTAGCTTTGATCAGATTATTGGAAGCAATGCCAAGATTTGATCGTTGACCGACTTGGAGATAACTATTCAAAATGAAAGACAATTAGTCAATTCTTTCCGTATCGTGTGGAAGGCAAACAGATTATCATACAAATAGCGTTCTGGTCTCTTCTTTGAAAAGATTCTCATCTTGATCTCGATAAGATTACATACTACACAATGCGGTTAGAAATAGCTGCATTGTCAGCCAATTTGAATTTCAATCCTTACGAGCCCTCTGGTGTCTTCGTGCGGGGCAAATACAATCTTGATTGTGACAGTTGGCTGACATGAGCTTAGTGGAACTGGTAGCACGGTAGAAGGATAATCAATAAAAATCTAGATCGGAAAGTAATACTACCGAGTATGTACCGAATTCGAACACCCACGTAAGATCTTCAACGCCCACCGTAGTAGTTAATGCCACGATAGTAGGCATGCAAGACGTCGCCGTTCGGTGTACGTGGCGTTTTATGTTCCTTTGTCCAATTTTCTGTAGAATTCCATGCCCACGATACATATAGTGACGTTATTATACGTTCAATTTTTTGTACAATTTGTGTGGCATCCGTCCTTATGCGCAAACATGTCCACAATTCGTGTAGTACGAACATTAAGACTATATTTTCCGGAAGATGAAAACTTTCAGAGGTGTATTTGTTTACGATTCACACATTCTAAATACAAACTACAGTAAAATAAGACCTTCATACCATTTGAATACATTGGTATGCGCTATATGAACGGAACGCGGAAATAATTGTATTCTGCACCATAAAAAGAATAAGATTTATTAATTGTGCAGCTACCAATGAATGTTCGCTGCAAATGATTTTATGGCGCAAATATAAGCAATATGATTGAGTTATTAGTATGATATATACATTATAAGCAATTTTAATACACTTTTTAAGAATTAAGATTGTTTTTTATTTCGAATATGTTATTAGCGTAAATATGAGTAATATGAGTAAGTTTATTAGTATGGTTATAGAATAAATATTCTTTTTTTTACATTATAAGCAATTTCAATTACTGTTTGGGAAATTGACTTAACATCCGCCGAAAAGACACCGAACAATAAACCAAAGACAACTCTTTATGTTGAATTTGTTCTTCTTTGATACCGTCTTACGTGTTATCTCCATGGCTCGCAAAATGGTTTACATGGCCATGATTTTTGCAAAGAATCACGTAACAATGTCCTTCGGTTGATTGTTATATGCTATTACTATATATTGTTCCCAAAAGCTTCATAATTTCTGTATACGATCATAGCTGCCCTTGCGTCTTTGGCCTGATTGTGTAAATCAATCAAATTACATTCTGCTTCTCAAAAAAGAGTTTAGGATTAGAATCTTTTACTTACCGAATCATGCGTGTCATTTTGGATTGCCAATCCAATGACCTAAGGAATACGGCATAGCAATAATTTGTTCATCACATGAAGCGTACTATTAATTGATTCATGACTACCTTAAAGTCGCAATTGAGTGCGTGGCCCACGACGAATTTAAGCCGTAACAGCTGGCGCACTTCCTTAATAACATCGCATCGTTAAAAGTTCGTGCTGTACAAGTATTTAAAACGAATGCGTAAATTTGGATTAGTATACAAAGCATAGAAATGAGAGTTTATATAATAGTAATTGTACCATTTTCTTTAGCAATACCGCTAATGGCGGTCTTGTAATCGGTCATGCAATTTTCCGGTTTTACAAACGAATATCGAACATGACTTCCCCCCGTAATTGACTACGCTTACACGTGCCAATTCGTTACCAACTTGCTCGCCCCGAGTCAATACCATCTCACAGTGCATAATAATGTGTTTCATAGTTTTTGTGGTTGCTAATCAGTCAATTGACAAGTTGTTCAGTTGATACAGCCCAACATGTTATCACCGCCATTATTTTTATAAGAAAAATGGTTTCCTCGATGGCGACAAAGTTGTTCTATGTATAAAATAAAATGAGTAATCAATATTATTAATAGATTATGGGAGGCATTAGTATTACTGTTTTAAACCTGAGTGTTTTTCTTTTGTTTGGGTAATTAAACCAGTCAAAAGTTGTTCGAAACGACGGAAGTTGTCTATGTAATCGTTTGACATGCTGGATTGAATGCGAGAACCATTATCAACAATGATGGGTATAAAATTATATAAAGCACTTACACACTGTCTCCCGCGTTTGTCGTGTTGTTATTTTTTGGTGTATGAGAATAATGTGAGTAAAGTCTTGTAAAAGAACATATATATTAACATTATGATGCATTACTATGATTATAAAAAAAATTCGTGGTAAAATTTGTGTAAGGAAGAAGTTTTCGTTTGTTAATCCAATCTCGATAAACACCTAAATGAGAGAGCAAGCCTTGTTGCTCTTATATATATGTCGATTCAATACTAAATTACTATTGAAAATGTAATGCATTGATATTTATACTAGTACACTATATATTTGTCATTGCTGTGAGAAAGACTCTACAAACGTTTACTTGTAATGTAACAGATCCGGTCGGGCTAAACATTTACCGAGCTTGAGCGCCAGAAGGTATACAGTTGCCTGCATCGAGCAAATAAATTCGATGCGCATTCGAGTCTTGAAATTTGAGGTATATTTTCAACAGGACGCGCTTAATGATATGTGGATCCTAATTTCCAGCCATTGCTACAAAAAAACGAAGATTGACTGCGAGCATAAGTGTGAAAACTCACACGTAGACGACTGTGCCGTCGCATCCATAAGGAGTTGAAGGCATGCTGTCTTGTTAACCAGATCGAACTTGCGCTGTGATATCATAAAATCTTTGTTTTTGTAGTACGGGAAGCAAATTGTGAAACTCACTAGTGATGATACATTTGCTATTTGGTTCGGCGATATATCTGGGAGTAAGTCTGGTTGTGGGGTTGTGAAGAAGTTCTGTCGCAGACAGGCATAATGTTAAGCCCAGCCTAATAACAATACGCTTACAATTCATTTAGACTCTATGTTTTGAGGCTAAATTCCTATATCCCTAGATATCTCCGGGCCTAGCATGCTTTTTCGTCTTCGATACAGATGTATTGGTAGGCTTTATTATATAGTCAAAGCTCGGAAAGCCGATAGCAGTGTTTTCGCCTTTTCTATCGGTCTTCCGAAATATCGGTTTTGAGAGATTATTACAATTGATTGGTAGACAGTAAATTAAGAAATTGTGAATGTAATAACTTTATTATGTGCCATCATTGATAAAATTATCAATTTGTGATTGACTTAATGAAAGCGCGAAATTTCTGATTTCAATGAACGCAGAACTGATATTGCCTTCTTATTGAAGACGAAGCCACTGGGCGAATCATTGACAAATCGTATTAGGTTGTCCCCACTTGCTAAAGTTGTTTTTAATGAAATTATAGGCTGTGGTTCATATTTCTTGTCACTTTCTTCTTCATCATCTTTTTTTCTTCGTCTTCTTCGACGCTCTGTACGGTTGCAATAATATCATTATCGGTAAAACGTTTAATAGATAATTGCTCATAAATACAAATATAAAATATAATCAGTAGCCAACAACGGCTCATCCATCCCTAGCTGAGTAATATGCTGTATGTCTTATCTGTACACTATGGGAAACAAGGCGTATCGGTATCTACAAGGTTAACATAAATCAATAACATTAAATGATACCTGATGATGTGTAACAGAGAAAGCTTTGCTATTGGTTATAGAGCTTAAATTCTTATATAAACGTGACAAAATAATATCAATTATCGGTATTGCGCGATGTTATATAAAATATCGGTTTTCCGAACAACTTTTGTTATACGTGTTTTGGAAATTAGAAAATTATCAGTTTTAGCATTTATCGGGTTTCCGAGCTTTGACTGCATTGGGCGAAAGACCACGGTTTATAATGTTATTACAAAGGTGCAGTTTTTGTTGAGAATTCAAAGGGTTGAAAGCCACACAAACCATAATGACAACTGCATTGCTACTAGATACATTACACTCTGTTTATTGATAAAAGTTATTTATAAAATGTTAAAGAAAATCAAAATAAATAAATATGTATGTAAACGCCTGTTTTAATTTCTACATATTAATGTTTGTATAATTCATAAAACTTGACGTGCCAACTTCTGGCGTATTTGTATAATTATAATTACTATCTATATTGTGGTCATAATTATTTGTAAAAACATAATAATAATTGTTTATAATAACATAATTATTATTTATACCATACTCGTAATTGTTCATAACAGCATAATTGTTATTATTTGTGTCATACTCGTAATTGTTCATAAAACCATAATTTGTTTCCATATTGTAGTT